>JACXGJ010006771.1:0-33112 GCA_016801105.1 Esox niger
TCTCTGTTTCTCTGTCTTCTGAGCCCCGCCCCCCCCCTCACCCCTCCTCTCTGTTTCTCTGTCTTCTGATCCCTGCCCCCACCTCACCCCTCCTCTCTTTCTATATCTACCTGTGCTTTGTTTGTGATGATGTTATTAGGTTGCCTCTATAGGGGCCAACAGGCTGCTCAGTACTGGACTTAATGTTTTCTACTGCACACACACACACACACACACACACCTACACCTACACACACACACACACACACACACACACACACACACCCACACACACACACACACACACACACACACACACACACACACACACACACACACACACACACACACACCCACACACACACACACACACACACACACACACACACACACACACACACACACACACACCCACACACACACACACACACACACACCTACACACACACACATGCACCCACGCACGCACGCACACACACCCACACACACACACACACACACATACACACACGCACACACACACACACGCACCGACACACACTGATGGATGGACAGGACCTTTGCTCCTCTGATGCCTGTCACTATGCTTTGACGCTCCCTATTTCTCTGTCTCTCACTCCATCTTTCTCTGAGTAATGGAGTACCTTTTTGTGGACTTTGACTTATGGGACCGCAAGCTTGTATCTGTAAGGGTCTACTGTGTGGGTGTGTGTGTGTGTGTATGTAGTGTAAGGGGCTGTGTGGGCAGTAGGGCATCTCATGTTCAACACACAATCATTTTCTCAGTTGTCCACGATGGACCAAGGTCAAAGCTACACAGTCCCATAGAATGTAGCTAGATCCTTAGCGGCGGCATTGATTGCCTCTTAATGACAAATATTTTGAAGGGCTGAAACATGGAAAACATGCTGCCAGTCCTTCTAATGCCGAGTTACATTGGAAAGGCATTTCTTGTTGCCTACTAGAAACATGCACCAAAACGAATATCGTGCATGAGAAGGCAGCAGCAGCAGTAAAGACAACGTCACGCATGTGGAATAATGGCAAAATCATTATGGTGTGTAGATTTACTGTGCATATTCAGAGAAATAGTTAATCGTGAATGCCCTTTTCTCAGTGCACACAGATGCACTGATGTTGTGCATTTTTTTAATGGAGCTTGTACCTCATTGTTTACCATCACGATGTGGTATTCCAAAAATGTCGTTGTTTAATTGACCCATTGTGCTTTTTCCAATCTCGGACCGCTCTGGCTGATGTTAATGTGTCAGATGAAGCATTGACGATGAGATTCCAGGGAAGAAAAGATGAAGGAGAATTCCACTTCTTTTAGTGGCTAATTGATTAGTCATCCATTTATCCTCAGGAGGGCTCGGCTTCGAGAGAAGTATGGAAAAGGCCTTCATCGTATTGGCTTGAATCCTGTTTTATGGGTCCAAGATCATCTCAAAAGACGAGTCTGTCGAATGCTGGAGTATATATAGGAAAAGCCATTTGAAAAAAATCCGTTACTGTCTTGGAACTAGGCTATGACAGTCATCTTGGCAAGACGGGTTTGACTGTTATCACACCGCTATGTTGGGTGTGTCTTGTTTTCATGGCTGTGTGACAGTGCAGCTCCTGAATAAAGTACTGGTTGTCTTTTGACTGATGATGGACAGATTGAGATGTACCCTTATGCCCTGCTGTTAGCCCATGTAACTGGTGTCCACTGGCTAACATCGTAATGTGTGTTCATGTTTCAGACCCTTTCCTTCAGAGGACACTGCTCTAAATGAGGATGACGTCTACCGAAGTCTTGAGGAGCTGGCGGAGTAAGTACCCAAGCACCTTATCACATGCATCACCATAATCACGCACACACATGCACACACACACACACACACACACACACACACACACACACACACACACACACACCATCATTACCATACATGCACACACCTAAGGTCATCCCCCATTGCCAAACCCATGAGTCGATCACTGTTTTACAATATGGTGTCAGGGGGCATAGATAGGAATGTGGCCCTAATAGAAAAGGGGTCTATTCTTCAGAACTCGTTTTGTTATCCTTCGGTCAGAATACCAACCCCCACACCTTTGGTTTGGGGATGTAAACCAGAGTGGGGTTTGGGAAAGTTCTCTCTTGCATTTTCCTCACTCCTGCCTGCATCTTCACTCACTGGAGAACATATCTTTGATACTTGGACTGTATTTGTAATACTTTGTTTATATATTAAATTCACCGGTTACATTAATTAATGGACTATTTGGAATTCATCTTAAAATGGTAAAAATCTAGTTCCTTCACCATACACACACAATTGCCTAAAACATACAGCTGGAGCTCTAGGCTGTACCCCTCCATCCTGACATGTTTCTTCACTTGCCTGTTTACTCCAGCTCCCTGACCTTCGTTCCACTTCCTGTTGCCTGGGGGACACCAGCAGCACATTGGTTTCCTGTCTGCCTGTTAGGTTTATAGTATCCAGGTTAAGACATTCCACATGTCTGGAATGATTCTAAGTTATCGGACGGCAATGCAAGCGGGAGTTAATGTGTGAATGGAAAGTTCAGCATCAAACTGAAAATTAGGCACCAGCATTCTCCAATGATCACTGTTAGAGAATTGCTGAAGTCTCTAAAACCTCAAATTGAGGTATTACAATTTGAAGTAGACTTGAAGTCGATTTTTTTTACGTTTTAAGTCTAATGTCCAAAAGCAAGTGTACTGTCATGAGGACAAGTGAACTTAGAACCAACAGTTGATACTATTCCAGGCAGGATTTTCACATTTGTTCAGGCAGGTTTCTTCCATTGATCTAAACATCTTAATGCCCCTAATAGTGGAAATATGTATTTCCAGGTGTGTTCAATTAGATATGGTCCATTAGAATTACTAGGGATGCCAATAACTGTAACATATTGTTTTGAGAAAACGTTTTGTTACTTCCCAATCACTGGTCAGGTTTTAAAATCTGACCATGTAGAATCCAATACTGTCTCAGGTGCCTTTAATATGTTGAAAGCGTTCGCATGGACTTCCTACACTGGGGGTTGGCTGTGGCGACGTCGGATGTGTGTGCGTGACAGCTCCCATTCCTCTCTGATTAACGGAGAATAATTAGGCAGTGCACTGAGCTAGGTGTCATTCATCACCCAGAGAGAGGAGGGGGGACGAGGGATGGATAATAGAGTGCCCCCATCGCTGTCTGCTGAATATATTACTGGAAGAAAATGTGCAGTAGCACAGAGCAGTGAAGGCCAAGGTGACTAATAGGTTAGAGCTCATCTTAGCAACTCGCCCAAACCCAGCCTACGGGAGTTCGGTTTAACAGGGTTTAGATTGGCGGTTCCATAGGTTCCCAAATGAAATGCCAATTTGTTGTGGCTTGGCTTTCCCTCCATTGTCAGAGCAAAAACAAACGTTGCGTAGTCCGGATGAGACACGCTGTATACAGTATTGTGGTCCTTATCACGTTACAGTGATAGTTGATTTGTAGGCAGCTGAGGGTTAACCCTTTGGCTTGCCGTTTGCTCTTTTTACAACCAACACCCCTACCCTACTTCTGATAACACTATATTTTGTATTCCATTTTTGACATTCATTTTGTGACCGTTTGTGTCATTGAGGTTACAATTGTATTTCCCAAGGGAGTCTTGGCTAAAATGGTTTCAGTTTTTTTGAAGTTTTTTGAAGTAATATTTTGAATTGTAGCATTTAACTGTAAATCATCGAGTGCCACACTGAGAACGGCGTGAATAGTAGTTGGAATGGTAGTTGGAGTTTGGTGGCGCCGCTAGTGGTGTAAACACTGATAGCAACCCACATTGTTATCCATCACAGTTTAACCTCATTCAGAGAGACAAGCTCCTGCAATTTCACGCCTTTTTGCAATTTGTTCCAAGCGGAAGGGTCTGAGAACTGGAACGTTTCTTTTACCCAACTCTGTTCTTGCTTCAGACACACTCAACAAAATATGCTCATGTGATCATAGGCTATAGGTTTCAGGTTTCTGCTGGACAGGTACACAGGTCCAACTGGAGCTCTCTCAGTATGGCCTTGGAAATTAAGACTTAGTCACCTTTATTGTGTTCTCTGTCCAGCCTGGAGCCTAAGGTGATTATATCCCATAGTTGTTCCTCAGGGGTTGAGATTTGACTCCAGCCTTCTGTCTGTTCCTGCTTTTCATCCCACCTTCCCCTGCGAAGTGCTGCTATATCTTATTGAATTCCACGGAAGCGTGGTGCAGCACAGAACCCCTTGACCTTTAGAGGAACAGATTTGCTTTCCGTTGTCGCGGATGGCCTCGGCCACGTAATTGATTCATCAGGAGGTCCTCATGTAATGTGGTGGGACACACTTAAGCAGCCAATAATCCTGCTTTCATACTGTTATTAATTGACTCATGATATGGATGGATGGTTGATTTAAGATGAGTGTGTGACTGAAATAAGCGTGTGATATGCCAGCAGTAGGGGCCTGCACGGCTACGTTTTTGAAGCCTCATTGGGACCATGTTGGCTGTGTCTGTTCTGAGAACCACCGACATCAGAGTTAGGAATGTGCTAATACTGATGCTAATACTATATTCAGTAGAAAGTAGACATACCAAAATGTCTTCCTTCGGTACAATGTTGAAGCAGAGGAGTTGTAATGGCTTCAATGACATATTTCTGTATATACAGAACACTTCTCCCAAAATAGATTTACACTTTAATTTTTTTCCATGTTCTACTCCATTTACTAAAAATTTTAATCCAGCTTATGGAACTAACAACTGGTGGAATATTTTCTATATCAGAGGGTATCTTGAAATCTAACATTCAATAGAAATATTAGTGCTAAGAGCTTGCACAATTCAAAACTTGAAAAAGATTTGTGTGTGGCCTTGCTGAACTACACAAACAACCGACTATAGATGTTTAAGGACTCTGCTGCTTGTCTATTGAAGTTAATGTCTAAGTAAAGATAATGTCCTCTGTCTTGCTGAATGAGCAGAAATAACTATTTCCATATTTACAGTATCATGTCAACTGTATTCACATCAAGATACATGCAGGAAGAATGAAGCTGTAGTGTCAGGTCACCTGTAAAAGCATGGTAATTGTTAGACATTACCTGAGGCCGGTTCTCCTTAATTGAGGTTTTTCTTGTTAACCCTCTCAATCTTAGTCACACTGTTAAAGAGGTTAAGCAACCATTCTGTTGTCAGGCAGCCACCTGCAATAGGGTTGTTGGTTTCACAACAAAAATGTTTTGGTAGGGAGCAAGCCTATTTCTGTTGGTTACCTTAACATTGTATGTTATAAATCAAAATACATTTACTTATTTACTTATTATTGGTTTTGCTTTGCTTTTCCTATGTTTCAGTAATGTCAACTTTGAGCAGTGCTCCCCTTTCGCTGTGCAGATATAACATAGTCCATCTTGAAGTTGACAAAGTTTGGAAAGCAATGGATTAGAGCAGTTGCCAATAGGCAATTTTTCTCTGAATGACAATCTACAGATTGAGAAGCAAATTTTGACTGAAAGATCCCAACAATAATTGTGGGGGTAAGCAGATTCAAAACGGACCACTCAGGGTACTGTAAGGTAAGAGCCAGTGTTCTGTTTTACGCCATGGTGAAAAATGTATACACATTTTAACTATGTACATTTTTTAGCATACATTCAGTACAGATTCCAAAACAGCACCACCTCAAGATATGTGTGACAGGGAATGGAATGGCCTGTTTGACATTTTACCTCAGTTCTCCTAAATCAAGACAACATGTTGAGTTCGGAATGAGCTTACTCCTTTGGTAGGAGTTTGCCCCTGATAATAACAGTAAAAATGACCTGTGGGTGAGGCTGTCTCTATCTGTAACCTTATCTGTATGTCACTGGTGCACGATGTGATTTACATATGGAATATCAGGTCAATGATATCAGGTTTTTATATCTTTTGAATTCTGTGGAATTTATTCAGCAAGTCTTCACACAGCCATGCTTGTTCTTTGGACTGTGATAACATAGGGCTACATTAAAATGTCATTGTGTTGTGTCTGACCATTACTGCATATTTTCTACTGCTTTGAATCCCACAGAGCGATGTGTTAGGGAGTTTTCAGGTGCATCTAAAAAAAACAGACTATCGTGGAAAACTTTATTTTTCCCATAATTCTGGTCAAAAAGTGACACCTTCATATATTCTAGATTCATTGCACATAAAGTGAAAAATGTCAAACCTATTTTGTTTCCGTCTTGATGATTATGGCTTACAGCTCATGGGAATAAAAAATCCAGCATCTCAATATAATAAAATAAAAAAGGTATAATACAGAAACGGCAAGCTTTTTTTTCAGATGAACCTGTATTGATTAAATGTTATCTTACTCACTTTAAAAGATATGACAACAATATGCATATGTATATTCTTACTTCTTCCTGTGATTATCTAGTAAAGTGGCACATTCTCCAAATGAAATTAAACAATTCACACTGTTGCACCAATCAAAATATGGAAGATCATCTCTTAAAAGAAACCTCCCTAGAGGAATGGAAACAAATTAACTGAAGGGAATCATTAGGATGACAGAATGGATATGAAGGAAATGACCACTGTGATGTTTTAAAAGTGCACAATGATATTTACAGTAAAGTCGTTAAACATGCTAGAATAACTCCTCTCTAAATCAATTACTGAAAGTCTGAATAATGATCTTGTGTTGTTTTTTTACTCAAACCAGTTACAGCTTTGTCAGTGTTTTCCTTTCCACCCCTTAGAAACTATTGGCCACCTCTAAGTGTGCAGTGTGTGCTATCCTTAGCAGATAATCTGTGAGTCACAACTGCTAGTCTTTCTCACTCCATGCTGTGTCCCTATGGACTCATTTGTCCTAGTTGATAAGTCTTGTATATGTCTTCCTAACAAAAATCCCACCAAAAAAACTGTATTCAACAGTGTAGTGGTATTGTTTTCCGTTACTCACTGTGAACTTTCATTTCTAGCTCCATTTAAAAGAGCCTAAGTGAAAAAAGCACATTAGCTCCTTCTGTCCTTAGCAATTATAACCAGAAACGGAACCAGGCAAGCCTAATTCAGCCGGTACAAATTTAAAATGAATAAATATTGCCACACTCACTGGATTCAAATTCAGGTCTCCCACAGCTTATAAGCCAGCAATAGGCTTTACCAGTATCTACTAACTTCCTAGGAATAATCTTTGAAGAATCGAGCAATTGCTAGCGAGACTGAAGATTAACTTTTCCCTGCCAAGGCTATTTCATGGCACAAAAACATTCGTTTTCCTTTCATTCGTAATAACTATGGATGACGATAACTGACTTTCTCGTCAAGTGAAGAGATGAGAGGATCATGGAAACCCCAACTGTCCAAGGGGTTTATATCCCCCAAAAGCATGCACAGATGTTTACCTAAAAAATCCACCAGAAACAGTGACATTATAACCGTAAACAGTTTTAGTTAAGGCTTACTATAATGGGCTACTGAATGTTGTATTTAGATAAAAATCCTGACCCAAACATCTATCCTGACCCAAACATCATGCACAGATGAGTACTTTGAAAATACCCCAGAAATAGTCGTAATACTGTATAACCGTAAATAGGTTTTGTTTAAGCTTACTATAACGTAGCTACTGAATGTTGTAGCCAGCTAAGTTTTGTCTATCCTGACTCAAAATGCATACCAAGATGGTCCCAGGCCCGCCTCTGAGAAACTTCTGTACACCGTGTACTGCTCCTAAGAATAAGTGGTCAGCTCTCGCAGTGGCGGGAAAAGTAATCATGTTCCCAGGAAGTGATTCCACTTTTATGAAAAAAAATTGAACAAGTTCTGAATGTAAAGGTACCTATAAAATACAATTTGGAACAAAAGAAAGCAAATTTGGTAAAAGAGAGGAAGATAGATGCAGTTCGGAGTGAATATTGGTGCAGCTGCCTATTCTATAAAACTTCAACGCTGATTCGACAATTTTCCTGCTAAATGAGTAAGTGAAGTTAGCTATAACGATATCTACCTAGCTAACCTAACAGTGTTGTTAGTAATGGCCCCATTGTTCTTAATGTGGCTAGCCATACAGGTAGAGCAGACATGGCGAGAGTTACTGACTGTACAGCTACCCAGCAAACATTGTTCGCAAGTTTGCTACTACTACCGGCTTCTAATAACGTCAGCTTGCCAGCAAGGACAACGTTAGCTGTTGTTAGCGATTAGCTATAACCAGGGCTTGACATTGGAATTTGACTGTAGTGTCTAATGCAATCACTTACTAGCCACTTTTGTGGGTGGCATTATTATTATATATATATATATATATATATATATATATCAATACACAGGGTTTTTCCTGAATTCAATGCTCAAAGGAATAAGCCTTCCCAAAATCTCGCACCACCTCTGTATATTGGCATGGTAAAACGTGATTTTGCGCTCAGATAACAGCAAAACACAGCAGCTAAAATGATGGTAGGAGGAAACATTTTGCTACACAGTTGGGGGATTTTGCATGGGCTTGGGCAGGTCAATTTTTTTTCTGGAGTCTGCAGCAGAGTACAATTTATGGTCAATGAAATCTGGTAACATTGCATACAGGATCACACCGGTCCAGACGTCGTGGAAAAAGAGGTGGATGCTAGTTTTCTTTTACACCCAAGCATGTCAAAATATTCCATTAAAACTTGATAACCTAAAACTACAACTAATACGCATTATGTTTTTTTTTACATTTCAGGTTGACGAGTTTAATAAATACAGCTCTGTTTTGTTTTTTTATGCAAGTATGTATCAACAAGATCATAGCATTGCAGAATAGACTGTGGCTCATTATAAAGCTGATGGGTGATTTTATATTTCTTTTTAAATAACATGTAAGTAGTTCTAGGTTATTTTATATAAATATATTGCTTGATTATTTTGGTTGATATTAGGGAGGATATTGTAGCCTGGGATTAGGAGAGATTTAACACTGTAGTAGTTGCTTTTTTCAAGTGTGTAGCCACATTATATAAAGTATTTCAAAGAGGGTAGAGTGTGGTATCACCTTTGCCTAAGTGACTGAACCAGTGAACAAGACAGGCTAAGATGTAGCACACTATAGTCACATTTGATCAAATAAAATGTTTTTCCCCAACAACAAAATGGTGGCCAGTGAAAACTTTGGGAAACCACTAGCCACAGTGGCTGGTGAGCCAAAGAGTTAATGTTGACTCAAGCGCTGTCTATAACTAAATACCAGGCAAAAATAATTGACTAATTTGGTTAAATAGCTTACTTTCTGTGGATAATGTCAAGAGGCGAGCTGCTGTCTGTACATACTGTTTGCTTTGGTAACTTGCCCAACTAGTAATACTGTATCAAAAAACATTACCAGGGTAAGTTTGGACTAGTAGCAGTCCATTCTCACATTTCCTAGGTATGCTAAATCAGATTTCAGCAGCTTGTTGCCTGTGGCCGTCTGTTCATGCTGTTTGCTTTGTCTACAAGCCCAGCTAGTAGTACTGTAATCGGAAAACATTGCCAAGGCGAGTAGCTGGCTATTCTCACATTCCTCTCTGTTTTCTCAGTTGTGCCCAAGTTTCTCCACTTGATGATGACTGTATTCCATGGTAAATCTAATGTTTTGGAAATTATTTTGTACCCATCTCCTGACTGATATCTTTCAACAATGAGATACCTCTGATCCTTTTGAAACACTCTGTGGACCATGGCTTTTGCTCTGAGATGCACCTAGGAAACTCCTACTAGAACAGTGTGAAATGTATTTGTGATTAATCAGAGTCAATTTATATGATGGCAGGTGTGTAATGACTTCTATTTAACATGAGTTTGAATGTGATTGGTTGATTCTGAACACAGCCACACCTCCAGTTATAAGAGCACACTTATGCAACTAGGTTATTGTAAGGTTTTTATTTTTTATATATTTTGAATATTTCTGTTCCTATCTTTTTATTATATATCTTTATTTACAATGGTTTTACTTTGGCTTTGATGAAAACTTTTTTTATTTGCTATTTAATTTAATAACATTCTGCTTTTACCCTTTTCTTTTTACACATACAAATCATCCCAGAAAGCATGTTAATATAAGAAATGTGCTATAGAAATAAAGTTGGATTTGAATGCCACCGGGAATTGATGGATAAAGCAGTGACAATGACAGTTGTGTCTCAGCTGATTTATCTATTATATGGTGAAATAAGAAGAGGAATTGATCAAAGCCCTCTCAGACTCTTGTTAATATCTAGATAGACCCATTCCATCTTATTTAATCAAAATGAAAAAGGTGGTCCATGGCAGGAGCCTTTCTAACTGCATGGGAAAAATAACGGCCTCATTTCCTCAACTTTCTGATTGCATCTGAGAGGTAGTGGAAGCCTGAAATGTCCCTCATGTAAATCTGTTTATTTTATCCATGAGTTTCCGAATGTGCCAGCTCCAGTCATATGTCTCTAGTTAATCCACTTTTCTACAGTTGCACACACACACTCACATTTGTCAGTAATTGCAACTCTAGCCTGTTGATGAACATGGGAATAACCTTCAATTGGAATTTGTCTGCAGATCCTGCTCCCTGTGGAGAGAGCAAGACAGTGGAAATTCCCCACAAAGTTTGTTTTTCCCTCAGCAGAGATTAATCTCTCAAACGCTGTACATTTATCTGAGATGTGACATCTACAGTACTCCCATCGAATCTGTTTCAAATCTTGCCATGTCCATGTTAGGGTGGATATAATCCAAAGGCTTTAAAGATGATGATGATATTAATAAGAGCCTGAGATAACCTTTCACCCTGTGTGGTCAGCCCTAGGCAGCCAGGCTGGCAGTCTGTCCCTGGTCCATGTCCAGACGGGCATTTAATAAGTAGGTCCATGTCCTGACCCCAGTAGACAAGATGACAGCATGGTCATTGACCTAAGAGAGGAGTAAAATGTCGGAGCCCAGATGACAACACGACATTTGTCCACGATGCAAGAGTCCAGGGGAGAGGAGCAGATTGCCTAACACACTTTTGTATTTTTTGTACGGACGCTCATGTGTAGGCACGTGTGCAAAGGTACCACATGGCTGCTTTCAATGTCAATGTCTGATCCCTCGTGATAACCCCATTGAAGTTGAGATCTCATGACCAATCAGGTCATCGGGAAGGTCAGTCAACATGATGGGGCTCCCGCCTTGTTGACTACATTAAAATGGCGGGTGCATTCAATGGCAATGCATTGGCAAGTTCTGTGCTAGAATACGCATTTTCCCAGGTATGTCCTCTGAGCATCTCAATGGTGAAAACACACTGGAGCAACCCCCCCCCATACACACAGTGTACATACACACTAATGTTTTCACAAATGTGTCTGTCCATCAAGTCTGTTACTCATGCTATTCCGCGCACATTCCCTGTCCCTCCCCATATACATTCACACGCTGATCTCAGGCGCAGTCAGGAGCTGGTTTCTCCTTCCTCCCCATGTACACTATGTTATACACAGACCAAAGCACTAACCACCATTCAGCTAATGCCTGTCTTCAGGGTTCTGAGCAACAATGGGATTTGAATCTAAATATTGTCTGTCCCCCGAACAACTGTGTGTCTGTGAGGTCATGGGTGCCTTCTGGAATGCAACGTGTCACATCCTGCTAATGAAGGAACAGCACAGGCATCGCTTAGAGTGACACCATGGCACCTTCATGAAAATTTCAAACCACTCGCACAGAAGGAGAAGGACATTGGCGAATATTTGTCTGAGGCTGTCGTCGTCTTTCTTTTCCTTGTGTTCTTAAATAATTCATTCTTCTGTGTTAATGTCATTCACAATGATAACAATATAGAATAACATTCCTGTCACATATGGGTAAGATTGGAGATAAACAAGGCGTCAATACATCCTTTAAGATTCATTACTTACACCACGCTATTCATTCCAGTGTCTGGGAACGACATCGCTGTTTGTTATTAACCTTTTCAGAGTAACAACGCAACAAGTCACCCCTTCCTTGAATACAAAAAAAAACTGTTCAGAAGCAATTTTAAAGCTAACACAAGAGCCTGCATTGGGAGTGTAATGAAGATATTACAGTGGTGGCGTTGTGTCATGGAAACCTCCAAACTGAGTCACTACACATGCCACAACTATAGCACTGTGCAGAAATCAACAATGATTACAGAGCCCACTTGTTGTTGACTGAGCTGAGAGAGGTAGTAAACTGCTTGGAGAGTGCATACCCACTGTTCTAGGAACTATAGACTGGAGGTCACAGGGCAGCACCCGTCACATCCTACACACACACACACACACACACACACACTCACACCACAAGTCAGAGCCTTTGCAATGTTGGCATCTCTAATAATTAAATGTCATTCAGGCAGTGGGGTGCAAAACCACAAGACACAACATCCCCCTAATGTCATTATTAGATTAAGTTCTAGTATGTAGAATAGTACTGAACTGTGGTGGAACTAATGAGTTTTAGGCCTCTGCTTATTTCCTGTTACTCTGTCAAACTAGCCAGATCCATTCAACGCCTAGAAAAAATGCATTCCGTTCGCTTTGCTTTGTGTTATCTCCTGTCCTCAGAAAATGGCTTAAGGGAACAAACAATGTGGAGCCTTTCAGGATTTCCGGATTTTCTGGCGGTGATAATTGGCATAGAATGGTGTTTTGATGTGGGACAGAGGCTCTGGATGAGCAGCAGGGGGAGGTCTTCAGAGTGGTCTGTGAACCTGGAACCAGTCACAAGCGTGACACCACGGAACAACAGCAGCTTTTAGCTGTACATTCCTGTTGTAGTCTTGGGCAGGGAAGGACACCGTCGTGGCTGTCAGGCTGGTTACATGGGAGCCGGGCTGAGACGTGGCTTTGCTTCTCCGGTGACAGTGGCTAGGTGCTGGCTGATGGATGCCATCGGGGCCTTCAGTGGCCTGGTCCCATGTGCCCGCTGCTTATTTGATCTGGCTTCTATTCCTGGATGCTCACTGCTGCAGTCAGGGACCGTACAGTGGGACACTTGCCCGAGTGCACACATGCTAACTCATCCTAAAGTTGCCTTCCGGGTTGTTGGCAAGCATCTGTCCCTATTCAGTCATTGAAGTATTTGGGTATTCCTGTCATCTAGAGCTACTTATTGCACTGTCCCCATGTGGGAATTGAACACGGAACCCAGGCGTTGTGGGCACCATGCTAGACCTACCGAGCTACAATGGGCAATCTTTTATGGGATCAATCAATGATCTACTGGGCCACCCAGAACTTCTGCTTGGTACATTAGAGAGGGATGCTTGTGGAGTGGTTATGAAGGGGTTGAGTGCTTAGTGTGAGCCTAGATGAGGACCAGTAACAGGGAACCACTGTCAGATCAGCACTCAGCTGAGTGTCAAGAAGCTAATCGGATTTTAATGGTGTGGTTATCCATCGCTGTTAAGTGTCTCAGTGAGCCATTCAAAGAATATTACAAAACTAACTGTTCGGTTCTGTGTGGGTGTGTGTCTGTCACTGTATGTGTGTGTGTGTGTCACTGTGTGTGTGTGTGTCACTGTATGTGTGTGTGTGTGTGTGTGTGTCACTGTGTGTGTGTGTGTTCCACAGTGAACATGATGTGGGGGAGGATGACATCTACGACTGTGTTCCCTGTGAAGACGATGGAGATGACATCTACGAGGACATCATCAAGGTGGAAGTACGACAACCCATGGTGAGAGCTTTTTGTGTGTGTGTGTGTGTGTGTGTGTGTGTGATACTTATGTCACTTATCTGTGGGTGTGTGTCTGTGTTTATGTGGTGTGTGCATGTGGATGCCCTCTCTTTGTGTGGATGTGTTGGCATGGTGTGTGTGTATGTCTGTCTTGGTGTGTTTCTGTGATCTGCCTGTGTGTGTGTCTGTGTGTTTGTAGTGTGTGTCAGTCTGTGTGTATTTCTGTGGGGTTTGTGTTGGTGTGTGGTATATGTGTCTACCCGGGGTATGAGGTGTGTTTCTGCATATGTATTTCTGTGGTTTTTCAAATTGTGTGTCTGTAAGTGTTTGTGGTATATGTGTGTGTGTATGTGTCTGGGTGTATTTCTGTATAGTGTGTGTAGATGTGTTCCTGTCTGAGTTTGTTTGCAGAGTTTGTGTCGGTGATTGTTTGTGTGGTGTGTATGTTCTTTCTGACCTATCCGTCCATGAGTCTGTGTTCTGCTTTGCTCATCTGTTCTGTTGTCCCTTCCCAACGCTGCAGATCAGATACATGCAGGTAAGTGTTCTGACTCACCCAGCAGTCGTCTAGAACCGTCAGACGTGTCCTCACACTTTTAGGTCAATAACCTCCAGCGCTGGTCATGGGGAACCCCATCTACCACTGTGTGTGTGCGTGTGATTCACTGTGACATATCAGTATTTGCACCATGACAGTGTCCCTATGATGTCATCAAAAGAAGCCAGATACCACGATATTATGTCATCAAAAACACCCAGATGCTCGATCAAACCGCATAAACCATTTAAATGAAACACAGCTGTCATCAGTCTCCATGTCAGGTCTGTAACTCTGCTCCACGACAGCTCTGATTGGGTGCTTGTTTTCCATTACCCAGATCTGGATCTGGGCCTCGGAGCCTTTAATTGGCTGTGGTTTGACTTGATTATCACCATATTGTATTATCAGAACTGCTTATCGACATACAGCCTGTTCCAGATGGCACAATAGAAAGGAATGTTCCTCACAGCAACCAAGACTGCTGACAGTCGTATCCGCCCAGATAATTAAGAACGAGATGATGTCAAAGATTTAGCAAGAATCGTATTATTTAACTGTTACAGTCGCAGATGTTCTTTCTCTTTTTACTTTTTTCTTTGCTTTTTTTTGCCCGTCTCTTGATTGTAATGCATTGTAATTCACTGATCCGAAGCTGCTAGGTTAGCCAGGCTGTCCATGTTTCCCGGCTCTGCTAGGCTCCCGGCCCCAGATGTTCTCCCTGATTCAGAGCTGCAGACACCAGTGTTAATTAGCACTTTGCCCTGAGCAAGCCAGCCAACACTCAACTCATACCCCAGTTCCACTTCCAGCGTTTTTGTCACTGCTTCCCTCAACATGGCCAGTCGGCAATTACAGTTAATCAGAAGTCTAGTATTCCATTGGTGTCGGTGAGGAGTGAGAATTGGGATCATTTTCTTCACATTCCCGTTGTGTGGTTTGGAAGCAGCGTCAGAAGGCCTCTGTGGGAAGCTGGTCTCTGTCTAGAAAACTGTACAGTCAGAACCCACTGGGTACTAGCATTGGCTACTGCACATCGATGAACATGTCTTACTCACAGCGAGAATGAATAGTGTGCTTGTTGTGTCCATGTTACCCCACAATTTGTGCAGATGTTAACTTGCATTTCCCTGCACTTTGAGATTAATACCTGACCATTTTGTGGAATCAAGTTGTTAAAATGTGGCCAGGTGTGTTTGAGACCTGCCATTGAAACACTGGACACCAGTCAGGTATGACAGACCAGTATGACTTCTGATCTGGGTCATTACAGAAAATGGGCATGACAGAAGAGGACAAGAGAAACTGTTGCTTAGTGGAGATCCAGGAGACTGAAGCCAAGTACTACAAGACGCTGGAGGACATTGAGAAGGTAGGTGTGTCTGTGTGACTTTCTCTCTGTGTGTGTTTGTCTCTCCGAGTGTCTGGCTGGCTGTGTTGAGTCTGCCCCCTAAACCAGACAGAATGAGTAAATGCAGCACTGGAGTAGAGGAGCTGGGCTCGGTCTCGTCTCCTGTGACAGGGCCACAGGAAGCAGGCGCTGGGGAAATGTCAGCTATTGGCAGGTTCACTGGGGAAGACAAATGTCTGTGGAGCAGATCAATAGGTTTATTATTGGCATTGTTCCGTGGGAAGAAACTGATCCCCAAGGCTTTAAGTGTAGACACACATGCACGTTCACACATGTGCACACACCCACACACAATGAAATGCTCCCAAAAACACGCATACTCACAAATACACACAAACTCACACGTATGCATGCGAACAGACAGTACTGCATGGATTGTAACATATGTTGCATATATCAGCAGTAAAGCGGTAGCTTTTCCATGATGAGAAATACATTATTCATAATGTGATGGGCAGTTCAACATGATCCGTTCCATTAGAATGGAGGTGTGTTTGTGTTTGCTAAGCCAAACAAACAATGCAATTAAATCTGAATTACCGTATGGCCAGAGCACCCATTTGCGCGTAATTTATTTGGGGTTAATATAGTCGTCATCTCTTCATTACATTTTAATAGACCTATTTGTTATCATTAAGATTATGTAATATCACAAGCATACAATGTTGTTACTCAAACGTTGGGGAAAGTTTTGCCGGTGAACATCAGCACAGCAAACATAATCAGTGGTTGGTATTCACAGCACGTCATGGGCCCTTTATATAAATGGGTTGCACGTGTCTGCGTATGTAAGAGAATGATTAGGCAACCAGCACATTATAGTGGAGCCTGTTCTATGATGGATTTTTCTTGGTGCCCCAGCGCGTGACATTGAATTAAACTGGTGTTTAATTTACAGCTCTACCCTTCTACACCAACATTTCTTTAGAATGTCATGTATACATTCATGCAAATCCTTTTGACTTTTGTAGTGTTCTGTTTTGTTTCTACAGAATTATATGATCCCTTTGAAGCAGGTTCTCAGTCCACAAGACATGGAGGCCATCTTTTTAAATCTCGAGGTGAGTACTCGTAGTGTGAAAATGAGGCTTGTCCCACTGTGAGTATGGAGGGGATGTGTCAGTATTAAGTATCATTATGGAAAGGATGTGTCAGGATGATGTGTCAGTATGAAGAGGCTGTGTCAGTTTGATCTGTCATTATTATGTGTCAGTATCGAGGGGATGTGTCAGTATGATGTGCCTTTATGATGTGTTGTTATAGAGGGGATATCAGTATGCTGTGTCAGTATGGATGGGATGTTCCATTAGGATGTGGCAGTATGGAGTGCATTTGACATTATTATGTTTCAATATGGTGGGAATGTGTCAGTATTGAGGGGATGTGTCAGTATGATCTGTCTTTATGATGTGTTTTTATAGAGGGGATGTCAGAGTATTTCCTTATTTTTTCATCAGATAGGTACTTCTCAATATCTTTAGTTGTGCATCGTTGGAGACGAAACATAAACCTACTTAAAAATATCCGGGCTCCACCAAAACACATCTCCCGTCATCAAAGACAAAGAAATGTTTGTGTACTAGGACATGTGGTTAAATCTCAGAATTTTGATGGTGAGGTATAGAGCCACATAAAACATATTAAAACCTGGAAAATGATATCTCTCAGACTTGGTGATTGTGTATGGGGTTTGAGTTGGGGTTGCTTATATGTGGGGCAAGGCTGGGTTTAAGAAAAATACAAAACAAGCAGGTGTGTAATCTCTATTGAATCTATTTACCATCCATGGAGTTTTATGGGATTCTCTATTCCTCCAAATGACTGTAAAACTGGCTCATTGCTGCCACCATATTCGAAAAATAAATTAAATTGGATGAACACATTTGATTGGGACTATCTGGGGGAAAACAGATTTTAAGTGTGTTGATATTGAGGTACACATATTGACAAGTAAATATCTGATTACTAAAAGGGTACAATTACTTAGTCTGAACTAAGCTAGATATGCCAATATGGAGGTGATGTATCTTAAAGGAGGTGATGTTTCTGTATTATTTGTCACTAGCTAGGTGATGTGTCGCTAGCTAGGTGATGTGTCACTAGAAAAGTGATGTGTAACCAGAAAAGTGATGTGTCACTAGGTGGGTGATGTGTCATTAGGAAATTGATGTGTCACTAGGCAGGTGTTGTGTCCTTAGGAAAGTGATGTCTCACTAGGCAGGTGATGTGTGTTTCTGTGTTAAGGTGATGTGTTAGTGTGTAGGTGATGTGGGGGTGTGGAGGGAATGTGTCGGTGTGGAGGCGATGTGTCAGTGTGGAGGTGATGTGTCAGTGTTGACCATGCTGACTTGGGTTGTTCTGTTCCCATACAGGATGTGATTAAGGTCCACTTTGCCTTGCTGAGGGCCATTGATCTCAACATGGTGAGCGGAGGTAACGGACTGGGGAAGATCTTCATTGACTTCAAGGAAAGGTTAGTAACCCTAGGGAGGTTGTGCATGAGTGTGTGTGTCCTAGAGAGATCAGTATTACAAGCTGTCATTCCTGCATGTAGTTGAATTTACATGTAGGATTTCTGGAGAAAAACGAGGGTCGATAAGATAAGTGTTAAACAGAATAAGGAAATGAAAAGGCACATAAGAAAAGAATTTACTAAGTCTGTAACACTCAAATAATAATAATTAAAACCATTTACTAGGTCAGAGAGCACACTCACAATGTCCTGTGTTCAATAGCAACTATAGATTTCTATTTTCTACTTGTGATTCATTAACAAGTTTGATCAAAATAGACTTCTAGGTTTAATTACATTGTTATAATGAAATAGATTTCTCTGTTCTAACAGGGAATAATTGTGTTCTACTGAAATTAGTTTAGTTGTTCTACTACTTATGAAGTAACTACAGTATGTTTGATAGAAATATGCTTCTATGTTCTACTAAGGATTCATAAATAGCTACGTTCTACTGGAGATTAATTAAATAGTTATATTGATATTCATTATATGTACTACTTGATAGAAGTCTGTCAGAACGGTAGATCAGTGGTTCACAACCTGTGGGATGCAAATGTTTCATGGGGCGTGCTGTAAAAGGCCAGGGGAAGATTACTAAGGCTCTGGTTTTTCTATATGAAATTCAGAAGCCGAGCTACTGACTTTGGCACCGGACTTTGCCTACAGAATAGATATTGAATTAAGTAGAATATCTTTGATTAAATTGACAAAACATTGAGACTATAATTATTGTTATTATTCAATGTTTCAAACTAGACGGATTGTTTTTATTCAATGTTTATTCATGTTTTTTTTAAATAGCTTACCTCAAAGATGGTGTGCTTGGTGATGAATGAGTTTCAAAAGAACAACCTATTTTTGTGCCACGCAAATGAACACGCTGGCAGTGGATTTTAAATAGGCCGACTCAATACACAATTATACAAAAATCAGCAGTCGGGGGTTGTGACATTTTTAGGGCGCCCTGGGGGGAGAAGTTAGGAACCTCTGCTGTGGAGGATGGTCCAGCCTGATTTTGGAGCACCTTTGTTTAGTGTCGGCTTGTCAGACCGCGTAGGTAATTGTCTCATTGCAGGGTCGTTTGGGGTTTCAGTAGAGCAGCATCATCCAGAGCTAGCGTGACAGCAACAACGCTCCCTATCCCAATCTCACTCCCTCCCTCTGTCCACAAATACACACCTCCCTGCCCAGAACCTCACTTTATTGCACAGCCCCTACTGATCGCATAGAGCTGCTTTTAGATATCTTCAACTCTAGCACGCTATGCTTAACCAGGCTTGGCCCGTATTGCTACTGCCAGAAGAGCAGTTAGAAAGCAGCAACCTCTCTTAGGTCAATGTACTGCTACTAATTATGGCCTGTGGCTTAATCATCAACTTACCAGCTAAAGCTACCACAGCTCAGATTTTATGTGATTTGTTGAATTAGTTGTGACTTGTAGGATGTTGAACCTCACAACACAGCAACATGCTAGAAATCCCTTCGTCCCAACTTGTCATCCTCAGAGCAATGAAAGTTGTAAGGAAATGTCAATATTTACCTTCTGTGACATTCTGCTGAATGCGGAACAGAAAGGTATGATGGGTGAATTATTCATTATATTTGCACAGTGCTGTGCCGAGCCGTGCGTCAGCAGCCTTTGGTATTCAGGAGATGATTGACAGACGAGCTCCCGGTGTTTCATTATGAGTGGCTCTCTACCCGGTAACAGAGCCCGGTGGCTTTGGGATTTGGCACCACTCAGATGGATCCATTCTAATCAAAGCCCCCTCGTCGATTGGTTCTGATGACCCGGCTTCGTTTAATTAAGGTTGTTATCTTCGCTTGTAGGGCCGGGTGACCTTTTCAACAATACACTAGCTTTTTCCTGAAATGAATGAAAAGCTTTCGAGGTTGTCACCGCTGCACACAGATAATGCCATTCAGAAAATGTCAGTGTTCTACACAGCACCGCGGCTAATGGCCAATTTTTTGTATACGTGCTAAGACTTGATGACAGTTTTAAATGTGCCATATAGAGGATATCTTTAAGTGGCCCCCTACTGGGCTCCCTCTTACACACCAACCATTGTAAGGCCCGCCACTTTCCCAAAAACCAAACTCATTTCCGGAGTAATCTGCGCCCCCGATAACCCTGTGATAACGTATTCTGAGGCAAACAGAGAGGTGTTTTACCGGAAGGCTTTGTCTGCGTTCCCCTCCATTTACTGTGTGCTGAGTGTGTTCAGCAAAGGTGAGGGGCTCCCAATGCCGCGTGTCAGACGGTATTACCTCCTCCTGCAGTCTGTCACTTTTGCTTTGCTCGGAGAGATTTCCTCTGCAGCCTGACGCAGGAGCCAGACGCAGACTTGCCACACAGTTAGGGCTGAGGGCCGGGGGAGCAGTTACTCCAAATTGTATTTTCTCTGAAATAACATGCATGACGGCATTCCCATAATAGGTAGTTACAGAGGGAAATCACACTACACTGACTTAGGGCAGCGTCCCTCTCCCTCCCAGGGAAGTCGACTTCGGTGTTTAGGCGTCTTTTTCACCATGCTGTTTTACCTCCCACATCATGCCTTCGCTCCCGTCTCTCGCCGTAGCCTCTCACTTTTTGCATTATCTCCCTCCCAACCCACCGTCCCGCTTCCCTAGTGTTGCTAACACTGTTCTTAAGGCATTAGGAGCTGTGCTGAACCATGGGTCTATGAATACGGCCTTGGAATGTTTGGCTCTTGCCGTTGTCACAACGTAGTAGGACGTAAGTGCTGAGACTCATTTTGACAGGCAGCGCTACCCCGAGCCGGCCGGGCCACAGAAGTGACAGAGGCCATGTGAATCAGGACTTTTCACCCTGACATGCCGAGTTCCCTGAGGGCCTGAGGTGAAGCAATCGTAGAGTCAGAGTTCTGCATGAGCATCTACAGAGAGCACATAGATTTTGGGGATTGTACTATAGAATCGCAACATTTACTCATCATCATCTTCTACTTTCTGGTCTCTCTGGGACATTAGCGCATGCTTTGGTTAGCAGAACCCTCTTTAGATCCATTTCATCCAATTAGGCATTGGATGAAATTGATCTAAACATGCCCTTTGCATCATTACATAGTAAGATGTAACGGGCATGTTGTGATGGGACTGGCATCGCGACCAGTCATCTAGAAAGTTAATGGCGTTTCTCTAGTGATTCCCTCATAGTGATGAGGTTGGCGTTATCCAGTAGGGCCTCCTATGATATTACCAGTAAGTCCTGTGACTCATCTTTGCTGGACTTGGCATGATGTTTTAAGGTCAACATATGAGTCACAATTCACAAAACCATACGCTCCTTCGATTGTGCAACGGTGTGCGAATCATGTCTTGAATCAAGAATGCCGGAATTTGACATTGTGTGTGGGAGAGGGAAGACCGTGATAGATATTAAGCACGGCGAAGAAGAAGACAGACGCAGTGATGAGAGGAGATGTCTTAAAGAACCCGCTGGTACCCAGGGGAGCTGAACACCACCAGACTCCTGCTGAGATGTGTCTGGACATAAGGAGAGGACAGGCTGTGCCTGTCAATGTCTCAGGGACTAATTATGACCGACTCCACCGTGTTTGTGCCTGTGTGGGTGTTTGTGTGTAATCATCTCCTTTGTTTCACTGGCTGCCTTTAGCGGGGGGAGAACAAAGACAACGACTCTCCTTTAGTGGTGCTGAAAAAAGAAAGGCTGTTATTAGAGGGGTCGGTAAGGATTAGCATTAACAGTGTTCCACGTCCTGTCTGCTCTGTCGGTGGCAGAGCGGCACTCAAGTGTCCCACGCTGAGCCTGTCACCGAGTAGGGAACACACAGTTCAGTCACCTCATCTCCTTGCCCATGTCCGTCAACTCCACCGACTCGGGCCTTGCTTAGCAGCGTTTGAGTGGTTGTGGAGGGGCTTCAGAGCCAGAGCCTTTGGGGCCAGCGTCCTTCCCCAGACACAGGCTACATGCCGGGAAGCCTCCCCCAACCAGCTGAGCTCCTCTACCCTTCAGCTCTGTCTATCTTTCACTTCGTCTCTTCACTCTCTCTCATTGATGTTCTCTTTAGCACTCGCTCTCTCTTGAACTCTTTTCATTTTTTGTTTTTCTGGTACATTTCTCCCGCTCTATTTTTCTATCGGTCTGACTGTGTCGTCTTTGCCTGAACGTCTTTCTTTTATCTATGTCTTTCTGTCTGTCTGACTCTGTCTCCTTCATCTTGGTCTGTCTTTCATCTCGGTTGATCCTTTCTGCCATATCTAATTGTTCCCAGTATGTCCAGGCTGTTGTGTAACACATTGATGAGTATTCAACACCTTGCGTCGTCTCAGGGGTCATGTAATGTGCCCATAATCAAAATGTTCCTCTGATTGCAGTATCACTCTCCCCACCTGTCATTCTACCTTAAACGTTGGCCACATAAAATAACACCTTCAAGTTCAATTATATCCGTGACACGTGTACGGCGTGCGTTTGCCACCTGGCAGTGGACCCTTAGTATGCTTGCTGTCTGTTTCTGCCTGCTGCTCAATTTGCCTGCTTGCCTGGCTCATAATTGTGCGTCACCCCCATTCATCTTCATCATATGCCATCCTGAAGGATAAGAGCTGTCTCCTTGGCTGCTGATCAGGCTCTTGTTAGTCTCAGTCCAGGCTGTTTCTCTGGACCTGGCCCAAGCAAGGAGCTTCACAGCAATTGGGTCTTTACAGCTACATCACTGGATAGGAGCTCCAACCATCCAGTCATTGCTGGGCTTTAAAGATGGAGAGAGCTGGCCGGCAGCCTGGCTCTGATGGGGATGTAGTTATTTTATGGCTGTACAAAGGAATAGGAAAAGGTTGGAGATGTAGGTAAGCATTGTTTTGTGCAATCTGCAGCTGCTTTTTTTTGTAAATGTGTTCATGTAAAGGGCTTAGGGAATTAAAGTTATTAACATTTTTGGATCCTATGATAGCGCCTATAATCAAAGCAATCTGTTAATGTGTTACTCCTTACCTTCCAGGTGAAGGGAAGAGTTGGGATCTGTTAAAAGTTTTAGTGAAGCACCATAGTAATTGAATTGCCAAAAGAAACCACCTAGTATGTGTTAAGAGATTTTCAGAGAGAGAGTGCTTTGCCTGTGTTTGGAGAAATCTCCCAGCTTCCTTCAGTGGGGTTCAGTCACTGTCCAGCATCTGTCACATGATTACACTTTAGAAGGGCAAACCCTGCTCCGTTCAAGATTAAGAGAGACTCTGCCAAAAGCATTTGTGGGGTTTGTCATGGCCAGTCATGCCAATGCCCTACTTTAAAGAGAGGGAGCGAGGGCAAGAGGGGATGAGGGGGAGAGAGAAAAAAACGGATGTGTCGCGTGCGGTGCCATCCTCTAGGCAAGCTGACTTTGAACTAGTTCCAAGATGAAGCGATCTGTGTCAGGGGCCCATGTGAACATACCCTTTAAATTCTCACTGTCCTAAATGAACAAGCCCTCTGTCTAACAAACTAGAAAGCAACCTTCTAAAATCACTACCCTTCATTAGTGGACCTTAGTATTGTATTGTGTAGAGGTATGTATTCTTCAAAATATTGCACTGGGTTTCATGTTAATATTATTCATGACCAGATGAATTCATATATTCATATATTCATTTCACATCAGCTCCCTATGGTGACAAATAGGTCACCCACTGAACTGTTTTATATTGTAGTAATTCAGTTATAGTGTATCTAAGGCTTTTAGAATGGATTAATCCTTCTTGTGTTAGACCCTTTGGGTTATTGGGTCTAACACAATTGGCTAGTCAGCCTTTTGTTATGTTGATATGGTAGGAACATTAAACTAATACAATAAGAGGAAGGTGATGATGTTGTACAGTAGGAACCTGATATATTAATACAATATGAGGAAGGTGATGATGTTGTACAGTAGGAACTCGATATATTAATACTATAAGAGGAAGGTGATTATGTTGTAGGATCCCTATATTAATACAGTAAGAAGGTATTGATATTGTAGGAACCCTATACTAATACAGTAAGGATTTGATATTGTAGGATCCCTATACTAATAGAATAATAAGAAGGTGTTGATATTGTAGGATCCTTATACTAATACAATAATAAGAAGGTGTTGATATTGTATGATCCCTATACTTATACGATACTCAGTTAGAAGTGTTGGCCCATATCAGTGGCTACTCACACACACTCACTGCTGTTGTCATTTCTTTGACCCCATTAGACTGATGGTAACCCCTTGCATTTAGGAGGTGGAGTTTTGTTGTTTCTATGCATTTCTGTGTTGCTCTGGGTATATTGATATTGGGTTGATGTTTTGCGTAGATTTGTCAACGTTGAAGTATTTAATGTGAAGGCCAGTTTTATCAAACAATGGCAACATACAGTTAAAGTGTTATTAACATCTCTACTGGAAAGGCAAAATGCTACCAGACGGGAGATTGAGACAAATTTGGAGGTTTAAGGAACATTTGTTCATCAATTGCAGCACTTGCCATTGTAAAATTAGCTTCACTTTGAGTTCGGCTCACAAAACAACAGTTGGAAAACCTCCAACAAGTATTATAATCTTGATTATGACATATGCAAAGGCTCTTGTTTAAACAGAATAGCCTTGTGTTTTTTCCAGATCAATCTGATTTATTCAAGAGGTATATGCTCATTCACAGTGTAGCTAGCCATTTCTTTTCATAATGGTTTCAAATGTATTCATTAGGGTTCACGTGCCAACTCTAAAGAACCCTGGTACCATACAGTACGGTTCTGAATATGTAAACATTTACAGGCCTAGTAGGCTAATACTGGAGCAGTTTGTTTTCTTCTTGTTATGGGGTTTTAATCAGTGTTTTCCTAGCCATCCTTACATTGTTTCAGTTAAGACAATAATCTAGTGGCACCTTTTGAAGCTACGGCCAATCCAAGGCAATTGATTGGGTTGAGTTACACTGGCCTTCCTCCCCTTTTAAACACCTTTATTCAACATATGTTTCCCAGGCCTAGTGTAGTGTCGGCCTAGCGTAGCGTTGGCCAAGTCTAACAGCCTTTAGTGAAAGTAATGCTGCTACTGATTCAGTGTGTCGACACACAGGTTGTTGATCTACGGCCAGTACTGCAGCCACATGGAGAATGCCCAGAAGACACTGGATGAGCTCATAGCTACACGGGAAGATGTCAAGATGAAAGTAGAGGTACAGTAACCACACCTCACAAACAAACAATCTCACTCAGTCCCTCCCTCACAAACACACATACACACACACACACACACACACACGCTCACCACCTACCACCATCGGCTTCCATTTGTTATCTTCTCAACAGTGACAACCAGTCATGTTTGTCATTATGGGATTTGACTAGGACAGTTTGGCTTCCATCTAAAGCTACTGCACTTTAGTCAGAGGGAAGTCCTGCAGTGAAACATTTACTGAACACGGGATTCACTGCTGGCAACCATGCTGTTGGGTAATGCAATTCCGAATTGTTATCTCTGACCCAGTTCCAACTGTATTACGCATCAAAGACAGACGGGTCCCCGAGTCCTGTCCCTAAGGCCTGACATCTGGGGCTGTCCGAACACTGCTTTCACATTGTGAAACCTTATTCAGATATTTTCATTGTGTTACTGAAACATTGATTAATTCATCCGTGTTTGGTCCTTCGCCAAGTGCAATACTAAGTGAATAACATACCATGCAAATGATTTGGGCTTTATTTTGATGGCTTACTTTTTTTTTTCCTAATAGAAAGATCTCTGTGTTTATAAAGAAATTCGTCTCAATTAGTTCCTGGTGGTAACCGTTGGCATAGGGAAAAATGTGAATGCATTAACATTTGTGGACCTGAAAAGCAAGACACCATTTACTGCATTTAAAATGCCAAAATCATGCTGTATTTTGGGTGTTATGTCTGAGTACAAGGCCATAGGAAAAACGTGGCTGTAAACCCGATGTGTTCTGAGTAAAGGTCTACATTGTTTGTTTTAAGGCTACTGTCCATAACTTTCTACCTTTCTTACATAGATACCTCACTGTACCCAATATCTAAACTGTCCCACTTCATAAAATGTATTTATGATATGTTGACACAGCATGTCTTGTTTTAGTCACAGACATTTAAAAGTCAGAGCATTTTGTCCTTTTTATTTTCAATTTCCCCTATAATTTTTCATCATCTACCCTTTTACTGTATAGCTGGCATTATTGCAATTGTTATTGCTTTCAAATACAGTATTTCAAATTGAGGTATGCTTTATGTTCCTGGCTGTGCATGAATTCAAATGAGAAACCAATTATTGGGAGCTATTACATCAAGTGTATATAATCAAGTGATTATTTGGGTTGTTAGAGATGATAGCCAAGGGTTGTTGTTGATGAGTGTAGTTAATGATAGTCACAGCCTAGTTTCTGGGGACCAGGCTAGTTAAGAACAATAGTCAGGGGTACTTTCTGATGGTAATGGTAGTTATTGATGATAGTGAAGGTTCGTTTCTGATTGTTATGTTAGTCAAAGGTGTCAAAAAGGGTAATTAGTGATGATAGGCGATGGCTTACTCTCTGGTGAAGTGGGACATCATGGTAGATTTGTTTCATATAGAAGGCCTGTCGATTGGCCTGTCGGAGCTGTTGACATGAGGATGAGGTTTGTCTGTTGTCTGACACATAGGAACAGGGGTTTGTAATTCGGGACAATGTTGTGGTTTCTACATTCTTATCCTTCCTCTCTCACTCACACGTATATGCACATATCTTGTCCTCAAAAGACAAACACACACACCAAAGACAATGTGGCTTTTAGATCAGATTAGAATCAGTTATCCCCTGAGGAGAGAGAGGGAGAGGGAGGGAGGCAGAGAGGGGGGGAGAGAGGGAGTAAGGGAGAGGGAGGGAGGGAGTAAGGGGAAGACAGACTGAGAAAGGGAAGAAGATAATGCCTGATAACCTCAGTAAACAATGCCAGTCTGTCTCTGTTGAGCAGGTTAATATTCTCCATCTACTGGGTAATGATGACTCATGGCCTTATTTCATGGCTCGTTGTTAAACTTAACACTTCTCAATAACAGGGACATTATTATGGCTATTATTCAGAGAGCTTGATGAATTTGTTCTTTCTCAGACGGTGAACAAATGGTTTTGTGTACCTATTGACTACTCTGACAGTTGCATTGTAATAGTTATTGTATTTAGTTTGTATTTTGAAATGAATGTTGTTGTTATAGGAATGCACTATGAAGGTACAAGAAGGCAAGTTTAAACTCCAGGACCTGCTTGTGGTGCCCATGCAGAGGGTGCTGAAGTACCACCTCCTACTCAAGGTAAATCACACTACAAAATGTTCCAGCCCTGTTACCCTGATTTTGGCAGCAAGGACGCTTGAGGTTGATGAGCTAATGCAATGACTGGAAGCCTACAGGAACAGCTAACAATTCTTAGCGCTCATGCTAACACAATTTGGCAACCTGCTTCAGACTACATGCAGAGACATGAAAACAGTATCGAGAAGTGTATCTGATTCTGGCAAAGTAGATAAAGGGCCTGATTGCCAAAATAACAATGTAACACATAGTTCTTTTTGTTAATCCTTAACAAAATAGGGTAATTTTTGAAGATAATGTGACAATTTTTCTTGCTGGAGTGGATGAGCGTGCTCAGTGTCTCATGTTAGGGGTGAATCCCACCAATCAGTATGCATTGTGGTGCCTTCCTCCGCTTAGATCAAATACGCACAAGATGTGGCCAGTCCAGAACACAGAGACCCAATGAAATCTTGTTCCAAGAACTCTCCCTTAGTGGTCATGTATAAAACAAGCTGGCCAGGCGGACTCATTCCAATCATGATTAATTAACCAGTCGAGTGAATCTTGAATGAGGTAGGTTAGATAAGGATGGAACGGAGAGGGAGGAGGTGAGCCAGGTTCCCGACAGGTGATTCTGTGTGGGCGGGCGGGAGGTGGGGGAAAGGAGGGGGTGAGGTTCGAGGTAGACTGCCTGACGGGCCCTAACTGCCTGAGTGGTGTGGCCTGCCAGACATCCAAAGATTAGAAAATGTGTACAAATCACGACCGCTGTAATCATATTACACACGGACCATTTCACATCTTCCCGAAGCTTTGTGGTTAACAATTAATAGGCGGTGGCCCCGAGGCGTTCCACTGACAGACTGTGTGCATGTGTGTTTAAGCCTGAGGGCACATTTTTTATTCATGTATTCAGTGGTGTACGTTCCACTGTGATTAAGCCATATCTGGTCTTTGTCATAAGTACACAGTTACATTACTGCTTATTTACAGTGTCTCAATGGAGCAGCCAGCAGGTCTCAACTGTCCAACACCCAGCGATCGTGCACATGCCGGTCCACGTTATACTCACTCCCACGTTACCAGCCCAGGCTCACCTCCGGTCCTCAGAACCGTTGAAGCATTCATGAAGTCCACCTGAACATCACATTCATCACAGATTTTTCCAGAGAATATCAGTATCCAACTGGCCTTAACTAATCCTAACCTCGCAGTTGTGTCCGTCTCTTTTTGAAGACACGTATTTTCACTATTCGACGGGTTTACTCAAAAACACATTTTTCACTTTCGGCTAAGTGCGGCTGTCGTGCTGAGTTATGGGAATGTCTTGCTGATGGTCTGGTGTGTGTGAATGTGGGCATTGCGGCGTGTTGCGTACTGATGGAATGTTACGTTTTCTTGCAGGAGCTGGTGAGTCATTCAACTGACCGACCTGAGAGACAGCAGCTGAAGGAGGCTTTGGAGGCCATGCAGGTTTGTTTGTGTGTGTATTTGTGGGCGGGTGTAATTTCAGAATTTGTTGATCAAACATTGTTTCCTTTTTTGTTTATTTAGAAGAATGCTTGGTAGAATGGCTAAATGTTATGTTTTATCGGGACACCCAATATACTGTACACAGTAGCCAACTTTGAATAGATGTCATTTAGATTTCCTGTTTAAAAAACAACGTACCCTATTTCAATCTCTCTGAAGGATCTGGCTATGTACATCAACGAAGTGAAAAGAGACAACGAAACCTTGAAGAAGATTAGTGAATTTCAGAATTCAATCGAGAACCTTGTAAGTAACTTTGCTGTCAACTAATTGGCAAGCAGTAACCATTTTTATATTGCGACCATTTATATATGGGGTAGGTGAGGAGAATCAAATAGTAATTGCCCTTCTCTTTGGCCCTGATTCATTTCTCTCTGGACAGCCTGGAACAAAACAGTCTCCTCTTTCTCTTTTTTCTCCCTTATTTCTCAGTTTATCCTACATCTCTTTCACCTGTCTCACTCATCCACAGTTATCCTGTCTCTCTCTAAATCATTTATCCTAAAAAAATTGCATTAAGTCTTGTTAATTGCTCTTTTGGGGTTTAAGCCTGGGTTTTTATAAATGTCCTTTGTGACTGCTGCTGATGTATAAAGGGCTTTAGAAAAAAAAGTGATTTATTTAAACTTTTGGAGCGTGGCTTGTAAGGTCTCCTCAAACCTCAAATGTTTTCTCTCTCTGTTTCTGTTCGAACACTGAGGTTGAAGACAGAGTTCCAGTTGGCTTGTAATGGCCTTGTATATGCTGTCGATGAAGCATTAGGAAAAGGAAAAGATTACCATAAACTGCTACTTTAGTTGTACTGCCTGTCTTGTCAGTCTTTCTTTTATTTGGACTGAGGTGAAAGAATCATGAATGTCATGTGCTGCAGAATGAAATGCAGACCCACATATTCCATTTGGACAACTGGATGTTTAACGAATCATTAATCTGTTAAGTACTTGAAAATGTTGCAGTTTTAAAGAAGATTTACTGCATTTTACATATTTTGTGATGTTGTGATATTTTGCCATGTTCTTATGCTCTTTAAGCAGGGCAGTCTCTCACATTTATTGCCCCTGAGTACGTTTTGGTTGGGCCAAAATAAATCATAATTGTCTGTGGGGCCCCCCTGGTGGTTGGGCCCCATGTGGTCTGTGTGTTCTCTGTTAAGAGGTCTACATGCCCATCAGTAAAAAAGGTCTACATGCCCATCAGTAAAAAGGTCTACATGTCCATCAGTAAAAAGGTCTAAATGCCCATCAGTAAAAAGGTCTACATGCCCATCAGTAAAAAGGTCTACATGCCCATCAGTAAAAAGGTCTACATGGCCATCAGAAAAAAGGTCTACATGGCCATCAGTAAAAAGGTCTACATGCCCATCAGTAAAAAGGTCTACATGCCCATCAGTAAAAAGGTCTACATGGCCATCAGTAAAAAGGTCTACATGCCCATCAGTAAAAAGGTCTACATGCCCATCAGTAAAATGGTCTACATGCCCAACAGTAAAAAGGTCTACATGCCCATCAGTAAAAGGGCCTGATTGACACAGACTCAGATTGAGACCAAGTCCAAAAGCTATTTACAGATTGATGCATACATATGATTATCATTGGTGTTGGATTAAAAAGACAAGAAGGTTGATCAAGGTTTTATGAACAGAATGGAAATGCAGTAAGGAGATCAATGGGACTCAACCAAAACAGTCGCAACGCCTTAGGAAACATGCCTTGGGGAACAATTGTGAGTCTAACCTAATTATCGCCCCCAGCAAAATTAGACTACATTTAGGAAATCGTTTGGAGGTGAATATATTGACAAATTTGTAGGGATTAGAATTTGAAAACAGCAGATATCTCTATCTGGGTGATTTCATCCCAACACTCTTGAGTTCACTGTACTAACTGTAGTTGTTTTTCGCTGACTAATCTAATGAAGGGGGTATGGGACACTGCTTGGGCAGACGGATGCCTCATGGAACTCTCTATGCTAAGTGCATCCAAGCATTTTTATTGAACCTTACTTAATTCAAGACCTAATCTTTCAGATGAGAGGAGGGCGGAGCTTATTTTTACCTCATGGAACGACCTGGGTTTAAACCAAACTGTTAATAGAGGTCCTTGTCTGTCTAAATAAAGACTATTCTTACAAGAAATCTATCTAAAGGACTCTCAAGTCAAGCTTAGATATAAAAGGGTGGGACAAGGGAAACACTTGAGAGGCATGAGATGAGGTGATTCTGACACAGAATAAAAGTCCAGTATATTTACTCCCCATTGACTACTTTTTGCTCATTGCCAAATTACCACATTAGTCTTGTAGCAAGAAACACCATATTACAGCTCACTAACTTTCCACCTGAGACTCTGAAACTGTTGCTTAAAAGAAAATATATTTTACATGGTTCAGCATGTAACCTAAGTTAGTACCACTTTTGGTACTACCACATATCTCTCTCACTGAGAGCCCCCAGAGAAGTACAGCATTAGATTACCTCTGGCATCTGTTTGGGACCCAAGCAGCAGGTCAAACTGGAGGAGTATGGGAGACCCAAGATAGATGGAGAGCTGAAGGTGTCGTCCATAGTCAACCGGACAAAACAGGACCGGTGAGTAATCAAGTATCACTATCAAAGTCAGACTTTACTGAATGTGTGTTACTTAAACAAGATGATGTCGAATGTTTTCTAAAGCTCTAATTGATGTTCATTTTTATGTCCCCAAGGTACATATTTCTGTTTGATAAAGTGGTGATTGTGTGTAAGCGGAAAGGCTACAGTTATGAACTTAAAGAGATAATTGAGTTGCAGTCGTACAAAATGTCTGACGACCCCATGAACAACAGGGACATGAAGAAGGTAGGTAGCGGCTATGACCACTTTAGAACAGTGGATGAACAATTTCCTCTAAGACCCTGTTGACCCACTCAGCCTAGGTTATGCAATCTCCTACCAATCATTACAAACCCTTGAGGTAGAACTGCAGTGATGTTAATTTCAGATAGGCGAGCTCCTGTATAATTCCTTGAAGTGCCTATCAGACCTGTATGCTCTGTGTCAGCCTACGCTCTGACAAACATGTAAATGCAATGAATGTCATTTACAATACTGCCGCGTGCAACTTCCACCAATCTAACTGTACTTTTTTAATCTTTGGAATCTGCATGTGTGGTCGTGTGCACGTTTAACTGGGTCTTCTCTGGTGTGTTTCTCTTTGCATGCTTGCCAGTCGAGTGGAAAAATGGTAAGCTGAAGCAACCCCTTGACTCTTTTTCTCCTAGCAGCTTACGGTGTGTTGGGTGTCACGCGTGCATGTGTCCCCACCGGATGTGTGGTTCTCTTAGGCGTTAGTAAGATGCGTTGCCAAGCATGGATAGCATCTTTTGGTTCGCTCCAATGGGAATGTGTAGGCAAGAGGAAGTACAATTTATTAATACAACTTGTGCTTGGTCTGTTCCCACCATCATGGTCTCATTCTTCCCTCTCCACCGTCTCTTCCTGGTTAACTCATGTTCTGCAGTGGTCCTATGGCTTCTACCTGATCCACCTGCAGGGCAAGCAGGGTTTTCAGTTTTTCTGTAAAACGGAGGAAACCAAGAGGAAATGGATGGAGCAGTTTGATATGGCCATGTAAGTAATCTTCTGTAGCCGCGTACGTAGGTACCTTTGACGAATCAGATCACTTTCATTAAAACTCCCTGTGTATCATGTACAATATGTCCCCTCCAAACCCAAAGGTCAAACATCAAGCCGGACAAAGCCACGGCCAATCAGCACAACTTCCAGATGCACACGTTTGAGAAGAACACCAACTGCCGAGCCTGCAAGATGCTGCTGAGGTGAGCCGTCCGACAAGCTGCAAGGCCATGTCCTGTGTCCCGCATGCCTATAGCATTACACTGTGTTTGTGCGGCCTTCTCGCGTCAATGGGTAGCATTACTGGTATGTTTTCGGTTCAGTCGTATAAACATTACTGGTATGCTTTCGGTTCAGTCGTATGAACATTACTGGTATGTTTTCGGTTCAGTCGTATGAACATTACTGGTATGTTTTCGGTTCAGTCGTATGAACATTACTGGTATGTTTTCGGTTCAGTCGTATGAACATTACTGGTATGTTTTCGGTTCAGTCGTATGAACATTACTGGTATGTTTTCGGTTCAGTCGTATGAACATTACTGG
>JACXGJ010006772.1:0-33043 GCA_016801105.1 Esox niger
GGTTTTTCAATGTTAGTTTCAGTTAAGAATAAGCAGAGAGACTTATTCCCCCGGATAGAGTGCAGTCTCTGACAGCAGACTCTGGAGTAACTATGCATAGGAACATTCCATCCACCCAGAGAAAGATATGCAGCGAGGGTGAGAGAGAGGGGGAGAGAGAGGGGGAGAGAGAGGGGGAGAGATGACATGTTTAATCAGATGAAGAATAGGTTCAGATGGTAACAGTATCGGCTAGAAAAATGTTGCTTACAGTTGCATATTTTGTAATCTCACTACTAAATAAAAAGAATATCTGAACTCCAGTTAAAAGACCTTTCCAAACAAATGAGGGCAACATTTAAGAGAGCGGGGGAGACAGAGGCATAACTAGAAGTGGAATAAGACAGGTGGACAGCCATCAGTTGGCGTGCCATGAAGCATATGAGCTGGACTTTACCAGAGATGTCACTGACCTCTTGCTCGGCATACATCAGTAAGCAAGCATCAGCACCTTCCTCTCCATCCATCTCTACCTACACATACAAAATAAATAACAAAATACATTGTTTCATAAGTCCATAACACATTCAATGAAACAAAGGACTTACAGAACAATCTTCCACATGTTGCTTGTGTCTAGATAGGCTCCTCTATTACATGGACACAAGCATCAGTGAATGTGATGGACAAAAACATAATATGTACCTTATAGGTACAATTCCCATTTAGTGATGAGTACAGTAACAGAGCCATACTGTAGTACTTAGAAATATATACAGTGGATATTAAAAGGCTACACACCCCTGTTAAAATGCCAGGTTTTTGTGATGTAAAAGAATGAGAAAGATAAATCAGGTCAGAACTTTTTCCACCTTTAATGTGACCTATAACGTGAACAACTCAATTGAAAAACAAACAAATCTTTGAGGTGGAAAAATAAAACCCCACAATAACCAGGTTGCATAAGTGTGCACACCCTTAAACCAATATTTTGATACCTTTTGATTTTAATTACAGCACTCAGTCTTTTTGGATAGGAGTCTAATAGCATGGCACATATTGACTTGGTTATATTTGCCTACTCTTCTTTGCAAGGACATCTCCTGTGCACAGCCCTCTTCCGATGTTCAATTGGATTAAGGTCTGGGCTCTGGCTGGGCCATTCCAAAACATTAATCTTCTTCTGGTGAAGCCATGCTTTTGCAGATTTGGATGTGTGCTTTGGGTCGTTGTCGTGCTGAAATGTGAACTATATCTTCAGCTTTCTAACAGATGCCTGAAGGTTTTGTGACAGAAATTTCCTGGTATTTGGAACTGTTCATAATTGCATCCACCCTAAGGCCCCGGTTCCAGCTGAAGAAAAAGAGCCACAAAGCATGATGCTGCCACCACCATGCTTCACTGTGGGTATGGTGTTCTTTGGGTGATGTGCAGTGTTAGTTTTACGTCAAACATACCATTTGGAATAATGGCCAAAAAGTTTCATCAGACCATGACACACTTTCCCATGTACTTTTGGGAGACTTGATGTTGGTTTTTGCAAACTTCATCGTATGAAATGGTTTTTGTCTTGCCACCCTACCCCATAGCCCATTCATATGAAGAATAAGGGAGATTATCGTCACATGTAGCACACAGCCAGTACTTGCCAGAAATTCCTGCAGCTCCTTTAATGTTGCTGTAGGCCTCTTGGAAGCCTCCCTGACCCGTTTTCTTCTCGTCTTTTCATCTATTTTGGAGGGACGTCTAGTTCTTGGTAATGTCTCTGTTGGGCCATATTTTCTCCACTTGATGTTGACTGTCTTCACAGTGTTTCATTGTATATCTAATGCTTTGGAAATGCTTATGTACCCTGATTGATATATTTAAAAAATTAGATCCCTCTGATGGTTTGGAAGCTCTCTACGGACCATGGGGTTTGCTCTGAGATACGACTAAGAAAATGTCAGAACTTTATTTGTGATTAATCAGAGTCACTTTAAATGATTGCAGGTGTGTAATGACTTCTACTTGACATAAGTTTTTATGTGATTGGTTAATTCTGAATACAGCCACATCCCTAGATAAGGGTGTGTGCATACTTATGTAACCAGGTTAAATGTAAGTTACTGCAAATAAATAACCTATTTATTTTTTTCCCCCTCAAAGGGGAAAATTTAATTGTTCACATTATAGGTCACATTAAAAGTGGAAGAAACTCTGATTTAAAAAAAATCTTTGTCTCATTCTTATACATCACAAAAAACAGGTATTTTAACAGGTTTCAGTAGACTTTATATCCACTGTATGCCAGGATAAACAACCACATCAGACTGAAAATGAAAGTAAATGTTGCCTAGGATATAGATTTATTTTACATTGATGGTAGCCAGTTAGGTATAATCAGACTTGCTTTTTCTAAAATAATATTTACCTCATAGAAAAACACGATACACACCTCATTTCATAAATTATATATGGAAAATGTTAGATGTAACACTTACTAGCAAGTCAACACTGTGAAACAGAAAGTACATTTTGTCCCACTCTGACTCAGTTTTTAGCTTGCGGCTACATTACTTAACTAGCTACATTTTGTGTATTTACTTGCTTAATATTGGTGACAAACTTTGCTGTCATCAACCCATTGCTGTGCTCAAACACATTCAGTTAATGTAAATTGTCATATCTAGAGAAATACATTAATTCAGAAACTTAGCTAGTTCAGGCAGTCCAAATGGCAGTCAAGCTAGCTTAGCAAACATGTATTTATTCAGTGCTGAAAAAGTACTTTTTAACAAATAAATAATCTATCAAGTGACCCTATTGGAAAAATACCATAAGAAACCATTTTAAATCTTCCTTACCTCAAATGATTGACTTCGTTTGATTAATCAAATCTGCGAAAGTAAGACTCCACATCCTTTCTTCTGACCGTGGTCCAAAATAGCCACAGGAAAATTGGGATTTTGCTCCATTACATGGAGCTCCGTCTCCATCCGCACAATAAAAAAAAGGTTCATGCCGATTATAACCTAAATAACTATTTCTGTTAGTAGCAAATGTTGTCTAGCATTTGTCACTTTTCAGATAAAAAATATGTGATTTGATAGCAGTGATACTAAGAGAAAAAACATCAAAATTAGGAAGCTGGAAAGAGTTAATGTCAGAAGTCAGCCCAAAGCAGCAACTGCACAAGGTAACCATGGTAGCTACAAATGTAATGCCAAATAGTTTATGATGCGCTATTTTTCCCCTTATGATAGCGACAACAATTATATTATCTTATTATCATCTACATACATTTATTTAATAATCACCATCATTGCGACACACACACTACCTCCTGCTTCCACCTCCCAGTGAGTCTCTCACAGTTTTATCATGAAACTACACCATGCTTACTGTACCGCTTATTGTTCCGTATAGAAAATGAGCCAATGGGCCGCTGTCTCTGCATTATGGGCAGGTCATTGCCCCAAAATATTTTTTGTTCAAGTTATACCAGCCCCAAAATTGCCACGCCCCACGGGCTTTTGTATGCCAGATTACCAGTTCAGGCCTATTCAAAAGATGCAGCCTAATAGATCATTAACGCTAATTAGCACACATAAAATCATTTCATAATTTGACGGGGGGATAGCTAAACTGATGAAACAAAGCTGGTTTCCTGTCTGTAGATAGGGTGTATCTTTGAAACCGTTCTAATAGTTAATTCATGCTAATTAGCATTGGTAAAACCTTTTAACTAATTGGGCTCAATTTAAACATTTTCACTTAGGAGTGTACTCACCTTTGTTGCCAGCAGTTTAGACATTAATGGCTGTGTATCGAGTTATTTTCAGGGGACAGCAAATTTACACTTTTATTCAAGCTGTACACCCACTGCTTTAAATTGTAGCAAAGTGTCATTTCTTCAGTGTTGTCACATGAAAAGATAATCAAATATTTAGAAAAATGTGAGGGGTGTACTCACTTTTGTACATACATAGGTCTGTGGCATGATCACTATAATGTTTGGACAACACTCATTTCACTTTGCTTCTGCCAAAGAGTAGCAAAAGCCCCTTAGTGTTGTTTTTACTGTTATCTTGTACAGTAAATATGCAACATTTTACTGTAGATGTTTTTTCAGCCTTCTACTGTATGTCACGATATTGCATCATAGCACATCAGCAACTGAAAAGGTCAAATAATCTATATTTTAAGAGATTACAATAATATCTGCTCCACTTGGGAGTTCGTATCAATCTTAATTGTGATGCAAAATCTTTTCATGGCTATCATGAAGAGATTTTATCCCAATGTTGGAATAATGACTGGCATAAATCTTTCAGGCACAGACATTTAACCGACTTCAGAATCGTCACCATATTCTTTGTAAATTAAAACAAGCACACATTTGCCTAAGGGTAGGTAACACATTTTCTGTTATATTTGACCTTTAATTTATCTTTTAACATTTTAATTTTAGGTACAGACTGTCTTCCAGTAACATTTTGGTAATTCTGAGCTCCATTATTATTCATTACAATGGTTAATAAACAATAGTTCAATAAGTTGGTAAAGAAAGGCCATGTAAGGTGGCGTAGAAATGTATTATCATCAAGATTTGCCATAATTACGGTGGGCAAAATATTCCTTGTATTCTGTATTTGGCTTCTTTTTTTTTTTTTAAATGGGCTCAATCTGCTTATGACAGCTCAACTATTTAGAAGTCATTAGCTTTGTGAACAATGCTCTGGCCAGACATTCCTGCAGTAACTTAACTTTTTAATCAGAAAGCTCTTAAAAGATTAGCATTTTTTGTGAAAAGGACTTAACTGGGAATACACAAAGAGGAGTAATGTAACAGACGGGTAAGGCAACTGCATGCACAAAAGTTCTGAAATCTGTCTTATATACTCATTACATTTCTTTAAATAAATACTAAAGACAATAATAAAACATTCGCATATAGATCACAGTTAGGCTTAAAAGGGTAAAAATTGTTACATAGGACAAATATGGTCTTTGTAAGCTTTAGCCATACATGTCTGATATTGATGTCCACAAAGAATGACATCAGACCAGGACAAACTTGGGCAGGCCTAACCAATTTTCAAAACCTGACCAAAAATACTCAAGTGTCCCATGTCAGTATAGTTTGTGAGAAAATGCTTGGTTTGCTAGTCAAGTTCACCAAACTCACAACTTAATTGTCCTTCTTATCTCTAGACATTAGCAGAATTTACCACAAAAGTGCACAAAATCCGATGGAGCAGCCAAATGTTTTGTGATTTACCTAAATAATGAATAAAATCTACATTACCAAGCAAAGACAAACATACATTTTCTACAAAAAGTATTTAAAAGGTAGAATTAAGAAAGAAAAAAAAGGGCGATGTACCGTACGTGGCATCAAGCAACAACAATCACTTAAGAAATCCTATTCAACACCTGTGCATTACACTAATGCGCAAAGTTTCAGGAGGATCAGGGACCATGCGTGTGCCATCATAAATATCAATGCCATCATAGCTTAAGGCTAGTACATGTCAGATTATAATTGAACTGAGCACCTTATCAGGTGCTCTTGCAAAAAAGTGATTAAAATGTTTCATTACAGAAATGAACAACCTCTGAGGTGAACCAGATTGTTCAGATGCATAATAAATCGTAATGAAGAAGGTCCATTGTAGGGGGCTATGTGCATAATCCAAATAAAGTGGTGTGAAAGTGTTTTCCCCCTACCTCATTAATTATTTGTTTGCATGTTTGTCACACCAATTTAAATATTAGTCAAAGATAACACAAGTAAACACAAAATCCAGCTTTGAAATGAAAGTTGTTATTAGTAAGGGAAAACAAAATCCAAACCCACATGGCCCTGTGTGAAAAAGTGTTTGCCCCCACACAACTCAACCGTGGTTTATCACACCTGAGTTAAATTCCTCTAGCCACAACCAGGCTTGATTATTGCCACGCCTGTTCTCAATAAAGGAATCACTTCAATAGGACCTGCCTGACAAAGTGAAGTAGACCAAAAGATCCTCAAAAGCTAGACAACATGCCGAGATCCAAAGAAATTCCAGAACAAATGGAAAGAAAGTAATGGATCTCCATCAGTCTGGAAAATTCCTCCACAGAAACTAAGAACATTCTTCTGGAAGTCATCAGTTATGTTCTGAGCAATTAAGGCTATTCCATGGGGCCATGGGATCCCACTTCTCTTTCTATTCTGGTTAGACCCAGTTGGTGCAGTTCTGGGAATAGAGTAGTAGACTTCGTTGCATGATATCTTCAGTTTCTTGCATGGAAAATACTTCATTTCTCAGAAAAAGTAGTGACTGATGACTTTCAGAAGAAAGTTCTGGGTTTCTGGCTATTTTGAGCCTGTAATCGAGCCCACAAACGCAAATGCTGATGGACAGTTCTATTGCTACTTCTAATCAGCAAAACAGTTTTCAGCTGTGCCAACATAATTCCAAGAGTTTTCTAGTGATCACGTAGCCTTTTAAAATGATAAACCTGATTAGCAAACACAACATGCCATTGGAACACATGGTTGCTGATAATGGGCCTCTCTACACATATGTAGATATTCCATAAAAATCAATACAATAGTCACTTGCAAATTTACAATTTCTACACTATATTTCTGATCAATTTGAGGTTATTTTAATTGACAGAAAAAGCACTTCTCTTTCAAAAACAAAGACATTTCTAAGTGACCCCAAACTTTTGAACAGTAGTATAGACAGAGGGATGGTTGAAGTGAAGAGAGAACAGATGTATAGACTGTTCTCCCAAACGGCACATCTGACATAGATAAAGGGAGGAAGTGGGAAATGATGCTCCAATATAAGGCCCTACACATTACTGATGGTTCAGTACATCTTCCAGAAACAGTCCTGCTGTGAAGAAACCTGACACCCAAAGTCACAATAACGGGAATGACACACTCAAAGGTTACAAAAAAGTATCTCAATCTCATCTGTCATCTCACAGATAAGGATCGGGACAAGGTTAAAAGGCTTTGCGCAAAAGAAAGTTATCCAACCTACAAGGTGATTGGCTCCCCTGACTCTGAGACCTAGAATGTGTCTTACCCTGCACCTAAAACCGACCATTACTGTACCAAGTTATAATACAGATATAATACAAAGATGTGTCATATTCAGTCATGATGGGGAAGCTCCAATGGCAATGCACAGAGATAGACTAGTTGTCAACAGAAATGCCGAGATGTGTCAAACAATGGAGCAGGAGTTGTGTTTGTGCGGCTTTATACATACATGCCAAAACCAACAGGTAGGACCTGTTATGGGGTCAATTAATTAGTGGTCGAATGGAGTTAAACAAAAACACTGTTTTGCAAAAATAAACTAGACAACTTTTGAGGATGTATCTAATAATATGGTCAGGTTTGCCATAGCAGTCACTGGCTTAATGTGACTTTACAAAATGAGTCTAACACAGGACAGGCAAGACTTAGGGGTCTGAGTTTCACACTAGTAGTACTGGACTGTGACAAATATCCTCATATCATACATTAAATCTAATTTGTAATTTTTGTACATTTGTAAGACATGGCAGGTTTTTGTAGAATTATCTAACAAGAAATTTTTGCAAATTCATAATATATTATAATTTCAGGAGCACATTGTAATGTACTCAAACATAATGTAAAATACCATACAAATACATCAGATTTAAATACAAAGTTACATATTCCCCTGAGACCTGGTTGGATGAAAACAACAAGCTAACTAAGGCAGAATGCCATGGTGTGCGCCTTATCATTGAAATGGAAAATATATAAGAAAAAGGACCAATTAAACAAAGCAAAATTGGCTGTTGGTCAAATTCCAATTCTGGATAGGAATATATGCTGAGTTTTGGGGGGATAAAATAGTGCTGGTTAAGGCTAACAGGTGTTGTCTAAGAGAATATATTAACATCCCCCTTTTCAAAGTAATTTGACAAAGTTTGTTTCAAATTCTGCATTTGATAAGTGCCACCGTTTTATTTTTCCTCAGCTTGTTGGCTTTAGGCGGACAATGAAAAAAGTATGTGAGCTTGTGTGACTGACAGTGTTGCATTTTATCTTTAGATTACTAGTTCATTTTGGTGTGGAACTTGATAAATCTGTTTTGTAATGTGAAGCAATAGTAGTACATTGTAATTTGGAAATGTGTTTTATATTGTCAGTAAAACACATTTACTGACACACTTACTGACATATTACATCCAATGAAAGTAATGAATGCTTTTATATTAAGCTTTTTTTCCATGTTGGGAGATTAGTTTAATAAAATGCACTGTCTCTTGGGGACCCTAGCGTCAGATCCTTTGACATATCCATGACAGGCTATTGTTGTGCAACCATGTACCACTGGTTGTCAGTGTTGCTGTTGGTAACATAAACATAAAGTGACACATACAAAAGTGTATCTTGTTTAACTATTTCCATTACTTTTTAGTTTATTTACATCTACCTACATATTTGAAAAGGTTCTGTAAGTTAGCCATGGCTGCAAAAACTATTTGGCAATGTGAATGATGTCAACGAACATTGTGGGCATTAAATAACATTATTGATATGTTGGATCTATGTGGGAAAGAAAACCAAAAATGTAAGAGCACAAAAAATAATGGATGTAGCGACACCACTGGAAATATGTGTACAACAATTCTTCTGGACATTACATTGCAGACCTCAAAGACAGGTAGCAGAAAAAGCAAAGCTGAACTCAAGGCACAATAACACAATGATGCATGCAAACCAGAGCACAGAGCCATGATGACCACATTCATGGATACACTCTAAAGCAATACATTTAGTTACAAGTTGTTCAAGTTGTTCCAAATCGAGCATTGTGCAAGATGAGGTAAAAAGAAAAAGAAAACAACTGCATTGAAAGATGCAATTTATCCTTTTTTATATTTGATTAATCAAAATGGTGACGGACAGATGAACTGATTAACAAATTAGTTGGTAGTTGCGAAAATGTAAGCATTTCTCTTTTAATCTAACTGTTAAAAAGGCTTGTGAAAAATATGAGTGAACAGTTTTGGCTCACATGCAACACAATGTGAGGTTGTCAGTTATACAACAATGTACAGTATGTTAATATCTGGACCTTTGCCTTCTAAGAAAGTGCGGCCTTCGCAAAAAACAGTTGAGAACACCTACTCTAAAACTGATAATTTATTTAATTCCCCACCATTTCAGTAGACTTCATAAGGCTTTTGATCCGACTCAAGATGGGTGTTGTAATGCCTGGATTACCTCCAGCCACCCTCCCTTTGAGAGTCCTGCCATCTGTGACATTCAGCAAAGCCTAATGTCCACTGCTCCATCCCCAAAAGATGCTTCATATGACATAAAATTGATATGATTTTTTGTATCACAAATTGGGATGGAAAAGGATTGAAGTGTGTTATTTTTAGTTGATGAAATTTAAAGGGCTTTCTAATGCCAAGATGGAAGAAATATAAAAGTAGCATTAATAAAAAAAATAAAAGAGCAATTCCTGCCACAATCACCTCTGGCAACAATCACAGCTCTGGTTAAGTTTCTAGAGCCTTATTTCATCCCCTATTCTTTTGAAACATCCTTTGTTGAAGATCATGGCTACACAGCAATTCAAGTCCTACAATAGACATTTAAGCAGATTTAAGTCAAAAAGGGATTTTTTTTCTTCATATTTCAGCACAACTTCAGTTTCTGGTTGCATATATCAATGGTTCTCAAACCTTTCCTGAGGACCCCAAGCCATTTCCAATCATAATTTGTTACCCATCGATAAATCAATGCCCTTCTTCATGGGGCAACCAAAAAGCTCATTGTTATTTGAAGTTGAATAGAAGTTGAAGATACTAATTGACTAAGGGACAGTGGAATGGGGTGAGTTAAAACATTATAGAAACATATGTTACCTCACAGACTGAGTCCAAGTAAGTGATTATGCTTAGGACCAATGTTAGCTTGGCTAATCAATCAATTCTTATACAAGAAATATATTTTTGTTATTTAACTGTCAAAATACAAATAATTTTATCAAAAACCAATTCAGCAACATCAAAATTAAAAAAGGGTGTATTTGATTGAGGCCTGTTGATGGAGCGCTGCACTGATGATTTTCCTTCTGGCAGATTCTCCCATCTCTGCTGAATAACTCTGTTAAGGCAGCCACAAAAGGAAATGACTGCCTGGTTACTTAGTTTAGCCATATGGTCAGCCTCAGGAATAGTCTTGGTTGTTCCAAACCTATTAGATTTCAGAATGACCCAGCCAAATATGCTCCTGGGAACTAACGACGTTTTAGCAATTTTTGTATAACCTTCCCCAGGTCTGTGCATAGGAGGTCTAAAGATAATTCCTTTGACTTCATGGCTTGGTTTTTGCTCTAACATGTCAATGGTATTTTTGTTTAGCATTCATTTAAAAGTGAAAAATCCTCTTTTAATTGCCATTCGGTTACCATGGAATTGCCCATAATTTAAAAGAAAAATACCAAAATAGAAAAGCATTCATGTAACTAAAACGTTACATAAACTCTTGGCAAAACATTGAACAAAATGTTGAATGTTACTATTTCACACCAGATTGTGATAATGTATAAGCTATCTCAATGTAGTGAAAAGAGTATCACCGTTCTCAAAAGCATGAGCCCTATTTAAACAAAAGTGTTGAGTGTTCTCCTAAACACATCCTGCCAGGCAGTTCAATTCTTTAACACACGGCTCAAACAGGAGGTTTATGACAAAACCTACACACTTGCAGGAAGTATTCTGGAACTAGCCCAATGGGTGCTAGAGCATGACAAGGTAAGGCAACCCTGTGCAACATCCATACCAACAAACCCTGATGCACCACCCTCTACAAGAGTCCCTGGCACTGATGGTGATCTGTGATTAAGCTGTACTGCTGAAAAATTAAGCTGAACTATTAAGCCTTCAACGCTCCCTGTTTCAGTAATTTACCTTCAATTCACAAGCGGGTCTGCAGAAGACATTACACTACTCTGTCTCCTCTGTATACAAAGCCCACATCTGATGTCGTATGGCCCAAAACACTTGTTGCTCACCGCATTTCATCAATTGCTATAGTGAGCATATGGTCTCGGTTGATAAAAAACAATCCAATCGTCGATGAGCTGACCCCAACCGTGGGTGGTCATGAGGTAGCAGAACCAAGACTGCTAGAATTTAATATCACATCAAGAGTAAAATGTTACTTACTAAGAACAAAATGCATCTTGTTAGCTTGTTTTCAACCAACAGAGCTTCTCCAATAGATATTTAAATGAGTATCAGATTGAGTTGGTGCGAGCCTACAAGAATTACAGACCATATTTGACTTGTATTGAAAAATCCCCAATGTGAGAAATTAATGGTGTAAGAACGAAAAGAGGCAGCTTTTCCAGTTGACCTATTCATAGTAGGTTAATTGGACCAAATAGGTTTTTGGCATCAATAGATGTTGACATTTTATTTGACTAATAACACCTGATATGATTAGGTTGAAGTTGAAATGGTGCTGGAATAGCACAGGCACCTCTCTTTTTCTTTTAATTTAAATCAATAGTTGCTTAGTAGTTGGATAATGTTGGAAACCAAAACTTGCTTAACCATGCTTGTAGTTCATGTACCTGATTGTCACATAGAGAACGCATTATGGACAAATACTCCTCTCTGATTTGAAATGAAACAAATGGTTGAATATGTTCAGCCACTTAGGGACTATTTCTCTCTGCCTTATACAGTACCATGTCACAGTGACGTATGAACAAATTACATAGAACAGACAACATCATTTTCAAAACACATAACATTAGGCTTAGGACCCAATAAAACTTTCCTGGCTTGGCATCCCAAGTGATTTTGACTACTCACATCCAATGGTGTTATGATACACAGAAAATGCTTTAATACAGAAATACTCTGAAATACCCAAAAATGGTTCTTGAAATACATATTTTTGTTTAGAGAATAATGTGAAATTACTTGTAGGGGTTTCAGTGCATCAAAATAAATTAAGTTCCTACTGTATATATTTATTTTAAACATTACTTTTACTTTTGAGTAGCCTAAATGAAGAGACGCTTGAAAAACAAGAATGGGTGCTTTTGCAGACCACATTCCATTGATCAACTTGAAACTTGACGACACACATTTGAACATATCCTAGTAGAGATACTGACTTGCAAACAGGGGATCTTAATTTGATCACCCTCTTGCAGAAGAAAATATTTAAATTGTGTAGTCTATTGGAAGAAAAAAAATGTATGAGTAATTTCTACATTGAAATGTCTGATTCTCCATTATAAAGTGCCCACCTCTTAAATAAATGTCCACTGATTATAATCCACATTGAAATGTTCTATTGCTGTGGTCTGGGCCACTGCCTCCTGATCACAAGTACGACTGTAACATAAGCATGAATCAATTGCACACCTCTTTCGGCAAAAACTCTTTCATCCATCTTTTCCACTGTTCAAACAAATGATTCATTGTTGCAACAAGTCAGGGTTATAATTTTCCTGATGGAACTAAACCTGCTCAAATTAAGAATCTACAGGAGTAAACCCAGATTTTTATCAACTATACACAGTGTGGTTCAAACTTTGAATGCTTGTTGGCTTAAAAGTGCATTCAAGTCACATGATCATCCTCTGAAATGTCATTACCGCAACAAAAAAATCCCATCTTACAAATTATTGATTTCGAATAGTGCATCCAACTCCCCAAATGTCCTGCTGCACACCTTAACTTAATTTTGACTGGATTTGGTGGTGATATGTATGACATAGGATCAGGTCATTTAGGACAAGGTAAGATCACTTTTTTTTAAACAGTTTGTTTTCAGTTTGGCAATTTCAGTGGGATGATCATGGGAGCGCACCTTCAAAGCTGTTGTATATGAGACGTCTTGTTCTAATTATGTTGGGAACCACTTTATAATAGCAATAACGTTTGTGGTAGGCATTATGATCAATATACCAAGGCTAGGGGTTGAATCTAGGCACTCTGCATTGCTCTTGCCTAGGAAGAGCTCAAAGTAGTACAACCACTATACAGCCATATCACTCCTGGTGCTCTGAGCAATTTACCTGATTTTGTAATTTGGCAAGGTGTGTTTCTTCTTGATGACTCTTTTCAACTGGTTGACAATTATTGAGGTGAGTTGAGGTAAGGGCCTTCCCTCGAACTGAGACTTCACCTCAAAGTCTATCAATGGGTCTTCAAGAAACGTGAAGGACCAGTGTGTAAAGGGTACGCGAGTGAATTGCAGTTTCAGTCTTCCAACCACACGCGTCATCTTTACGAACAGGTACGCAGACTTCCCAAAAACCAGGTCTACATCAATAGCTAGATGGAACCCGCCATTATATTCAAGGTCTACCTCGAAATTGAGTTCCTCGGGCATGCCGTCTTCATTTAAACTCACTGGCTTCATAAGTTTGGCTGTTTTAAATACGGGCAAAGAATTACCCAGGGATATATCCCTGAGACTGAGTCCTTCCAACAGCCGACCAGCTGTCTTGGTTTGTAATAGCTCCTCAAACTCCACCTTGATCTTTTTGGTCAGCCAGTGTCTAACAACGGGAGTGTCGCGGAGTTCTCTGAATAGGAAAAGAAATATAGCATTAAGAAAATTGCACGTCTCCGGTTTGGAGGTGTGGAGGGGCTCGCTTTGATAAGGCGGTGGCGGTTGTTGTTTAGGGCTACTGCTGGTGACAGACACTTCCTGTTGTCTGGTAGAGATGGAGTCCTGCTGTTTGGATGCAGCAGATGCTGTGTTGTCTTGTTGCTGTTGGCCTGATTCGGCATGTTGGTTATTAAAGTAATCCTTCAATGCGGGATCAGGCACTGCTTTGACATATTGCACTGTCCTGGCTATGGGCTCGGGGCTTCTCCGGTAAAGCAGTAAGAACTGTAACACCAATGTAATGACTGCTCCGGATAATGCGGAAATTACTATTAAGTAAATCATTTCGAGCTGTTGCCCTCTTCCCGTTTCCGTGTTAAAATGTTTTCATATTCCGACGTCTAATCGTATTAACAAAGCAAGTTCCACCTGGTCGCTCACAAAGCTGCCATATCATCTGCTTCTTTCCTGAGGTTCAAGCTCCTCAGCTGATTGGGCGAACGTATTACGTAGGCTGGTTCAGCGTAGTGACGGATTCACAAAACGGGGATTTTGGCCTTTTCTCAATTACTTCCTTGTCTCATCTCCCCTCGACTCTTTCTAATAAACCATTGGAGGAGAAGAACTGAGGGGAGGGACGTATTTCTTTCTCATCTAATTACATTTTAAAATGAGTAGAAGAGCGGACTGAATATTGAGGACAGGCAAGAGATAGTATGACATTTCTAGTTGAGTTATGCTTCTTCGAACTCAAGGATTGAGCGAAATGGCAGCCATATTGGTCAGGGAGAAATCCCAAACAATATGTTAGCAATAAATTCCATAGCATATTTCCCTGATTTGACATATAAGGAAAATAAAAGTAAGGCCATCATATTATTCTCAAACTAAAATTATTGTCAGTGTATCCAAGTGGTATTCAAAATGTCTGTATAAATAGCCTCAAATCTATATAAAATAAAAATCTTGAAAAAAGGTTCCATTATATGATAAAATTACAGTACTTCGCTGTAATTGCATAAACTGATTACAGCCAGTGTGTCTGGGAAATGACTGCAATGACTGGAATCTTTGAATGGAATGCTGGAAGTGCCAGATTATCTAATGGTAATAAAACTGCAAACATTTCTCAGCCGGATGACAAATTGTGTCCGATAGCATTGTAAAAGTGCGCATTAGGAGTTAAGGTTGGATGAGACTTGAAATCAGTTCTTACTTGGGGCAAAATTGCAATCTGAAAGTGCCTAGTGAGGGGATTCTATTATCTGGCCCAGCTTACCTCCTGGAGAGCCAGGATAGACACTCGTTGTTTTTGGCGCCATCATTTCTACTGCAGGTGCTGCAGTTTGGGCTAGAGTTGCTGGAGGTGCCACAGGCATTAATTGCTGTGACACGTGTTGTAATTTGAGGCATGTTGTGACGGGTGCAGCAATTTGTGGCACCTGCCTCAAACGTTGCACCCGAGGAGTCATATTATGTCCAATAACAGGCTACTAGTGATTTTGGCAGTTAGGCTACTCATCCAATTTACTGTCCATTATCAGTCTGAAACTCAAACTAAATGGCCTGTGTTATATTCCCAGTCAAGCAATGTGTCCAGTGTTACTCAAATTAGGTGTCCATTTTAACTGATGTTTAGGTTTGGTTTCACGTTTACTTTAGTCAGGCTACATGTCCAATAACTGTCTGATATTAGACTAGGTGTTACTTTAACTGGATATTCTCCATGGTTTATGCGTATGTTGCCACCACTTGGTGGAGCCAATAGTATGGTGGTTCCTGACCTTTTATGGTGATTGTGTTCACCTCATTCTATTAAGAAGTCAAGAAACTGACTAAATGTCTCTCAGTTGTTACAGGTTGGTAACATGTAAAAGTCTACAATATATTTTGAAATAATATAACATGTTAAGCTATGAAAAACAATGGGTTGTGTAGCGGGTTTGTAATGCATTTGAGACATCCAATGATTAGATTTAACTTTATTGTCATTGAACAGTACACGTACAGTACAACAAAATGCAGTTTAAAAAACAGAAGTGCAAATAGGAAGGTAGCATGTGCATCTGAAAGGCAGGGATGCAAGTACAGGGGAAGTTCTAAATGTGCAGTGAGAGCAGGGTTAAGGTGCAAGTCGCCATGTGCAAATGAAATACAGGAATAGCAGCAATAACACGTGAATGGAAAAATCGAATCAGACTACTCCAGTTGTGCAGACCGTGGGCACAGTTAGTGACGGGATGTCACAGAGTTCAGCAGGGTTACAGCAGATGGAAAGAAACAGATCCTGAGCCTGATGGTGCAAGAACGGAGAGACCTGTACCACCTGCCTGATGGGAGGAGGGCAAACAGATTGTGGCATGGGTGTGAAGGGTCCCTCGTGATCCCGCCCAACCTACACAGATAACCCTTGCGCTGGAGGTCATCAGTGGCTGGGAACTGGGTACCAATGATACGCTGGGCAGTTTTCACTGAGGTGGGGGACGTCCGGGGGAAGTTCAGCTTTGATGGCTGGCTCTTTGTTGAACATGTTGAACTCGTCAGTGATGGAGACGTTGCCGGCTATTGGGGTGGGGTTATTTGGCAGGTAGTCTGATGGCTTGGTTGCCCCACTACATGCTTCAATAATCTGAGTTGTTGAAGTGATCCTTGAGCCGCAGTTTGTGGTCATTTTTAGTTTACATAATGCCCCTTTTCAGGTTAGCCTACAGATGAGCTGTAGGCCTCCGTGTCACCAGATCTGAACGCAGCGTTGTGTGTCTTTAATAGTTGTCTGACCTCACTGTTCATTCAAGGCTTCTGGTTGAGGAAGGACTTTATTCGTATATGGGTGGTGATGTCATTGGTGTTGATGTAATCCTGAATGTAGGAAGCATATGTTTCAATGTCCGTATAGGAGTCAAGTGTGGCGAACAATCTCCAGTCTGTGTGTTGAAACTGGTGTTGTAGTAGGGAGTCTGCTCTCTCTGCCCACACTTTTTCTTTACTGAGGGTAGATACTTGGGGAGAAGAAACAATGAAGGATGGTCAAACTGATCCAAGTGGGGAATTGGAATGGCTTTGTAGGCCTCTGGAATGTTTGTGTACACCTGGTCCAGTGTATTGTCTCTTGTGGGCCAGAAGACATTTTGATGGAATTTGGGAAAAACAGTTTTCAGATTTGAGTGATTGAAACCGCCTGCTACAATAAAGGCACAATCAGGCTGGGCAGTTTGCTGCTTGCTAGTAGCAGCCTGCAGCTCTTCCACTGCTAGTTTAGCATTAGCATCTGGGGGTGTGTAGGTTGCAGCAAAAGATCTAAACTCCCAAGGCAAGTAAAAAGGCCTGCACTTAATCATCAGGTACTCCTGATGATGATTGGTTGAGCAGTGACGCCCAGTTACGTTAGTGACTACACCATACTTTGTTTACTTAAATGCAAAGGCCACTTCCTCTACTCTTACCGGAATCCACCGCTGTTTGGTCAGACCTGAAGACAGCGCATCCTTCCAGCTCGATTACGTTGTCGGTATGTTGCTGTGTAACCAAGTTTCTGAAAAAGAATGGCTACCGAAACTACTATTAACTAGTGAATTCCTAGATGTTTAAATGAAAAGCACAAATTTATTTGACTTGTAAAAAGTCTAAGCCCATAAGTAAAGAATCTCATCTAAGGGGGTACATCATGGAATTCTTAGCATTTAGAAATTAAATAAGGCAAAATTAATGAAATGGGAAATATAAAATATCAACTTCATGGATAATAATAAAGCTTGCCATCCAACTATGGAGAAATACAAAAAATAGCTGTTGAAATACAAAATAGACTTCTATTTCTAACTAGATTTTGGCCACAAACCAGAAATTATTTTAGTTTTAGAATTCCCTTTGTGTTCAAAGCAGACCCTAGACAATTAAGCATGCAGAACATCCTAGTGGAATGTAATTGCCCTCTGTGAATAAAGATAATTCAGATTTTGTATATGCAGAGCTCTTTCTAATACAGAGACAAGAAACATTAAACTGGAAAGAGCCCAGCAACAGATGTAATTATGGAGGTGCATTTGTGCCTTTTTGTTGAGAGCAAACCTTTTTTATTTTCAATCAAAAATAATGCTTCCGAATGCAATAACAATGTGTCAAAATAAAACTCTGTTTTCAAAATCAAATATTTTATAATTGAGTGAAAATCTTTATACATTTATTCCCCAAAAATATTTAGAGAACAAAAAATTTAGTTTAAAACAAAATGTTATTTCGCTATCAACCACCCTCCATTTTGACTAGCCTGCCTGCAAATTTTTTGTTTGCACTTTTGGACCCACAGCTGCAGGCGGATGTTAGTGGGAGTTGTGGATGTTGCTTCTCCATTGGTCAGCAATATTTTGAGTGCCCCTGAGATGGCAGCGGTGTTTTCAGATCTTGTTTGTATAACATGATTTCTTCTTTGCATGGTAAAGTTTTAATTGAAATTTGTGTATGGAGTGACGTACTGTGTTCACAGACAATGATTTTCAGAAGTGTTCCTGAGCCCATGCAGTGATGTCATATGCAGAATCATGTATGTTTTTGCCGGACCGCGTGAGTAACTGACTGACGAAAACTTTGCTGGCTAAAACCTTCAGTATCGTATCTACATTATAGTAAGTCTGAAATAAAACAGTTTACATTTTGGGTCAGGATAAACAAACATATTTGCTGACTACAACATACAGTAGTTATGATATAGCAAGCCTTGACTAAAACTGTATAAGGTTATACTGCAACTTTCTCTGGCATGGAAAAGTTCATCTTCAGTCTCACTAGCAATTTGCTCAAGTCTTATGAATATTCATAGGAAGATAGTAGATACTCGTAATCTTATTACTGGCTAATAAGCTGTTAAAACAGCCATTGGCAAAAGCCATACAGTTCATAGATGCTATGATGGAGGTAAATATAATAAGAAATGTTGGTCAGTTTAACACAATGCTCAATGGTGTCTAGCGAAACATGTAATGCCATGGCGTAGTGGTTAAAGACAGTGTCTTTTACATGGAAGACCTAAGTTCTAATCTATTGAGAGCAACAACATTTATACATTTTATTTAAAACACAATTAAACTAGGTTATACAGTATTGCAACAATTTCTGGTACATTCCACGATTCTCTCATCTTTTCACTTGATGAAAAAGTTAGTTATCGTTATCAATGTCATTCACAAATGAAAGAAAAAAAAACATTCTTATGCCATGAAGAAAAGAAATAGCTTTGGCAGACTCTCTAGCAATTGCTCAATTCTTGACTATTCCAGTAAGTTTGTAGATATTGATAAAGCCTATTACTGGCTAATACACTGTTATAATGGCTAGTGGCAAATGCCATAGAGTTCATAGATGCTATAAGTGGTGGAGGTAAACTTAGTAAGAAACGTTGGTCAGTTTAACTGCATAAATATCATTCACAAATGGCAAATTAGCTGTTGAAATGGCCAGTCGCCAAAGAGGATTTGTTCAGTGTAGATACAAGAGGCTATACTGAAATCCATCAATTGAACAGCCCTGTTGTGTAATGGTTAACGACAAAGCCTTCCATGTGGGCGACCTGGGTTCAAATCTCAAGAGATATTGTGAGCCGGCTGACCTAGGCTTGCCTGGTTTCTTGTTAGTGTAGTGCCACCTGAGGGCCTGAAGATCACAGCCATCCAATACTGGTTATATATATATATATATACACACATATTTTTATATATATACACATTTTTATATATATATATATATGACACTAAGTGTTTTAAAGTAGGCCTATGTATCATTAGCTAATGGAAACACAGTAATATTTCTGCGTGTCATTATGTATGATAATATATGGACAGAAATGCCACCACCTGCTTATGAGTTGCCATGAAAAAAAATAGATGAATTCAGCTGAAGACAGGCAGAAATAGGCATTTGTAGCAAAGGCTTTTGGTAAGTATTTTATGTAGTATATTAGAATGTTATGAACGGACACTGAATCGTTGGAGCTAATTTGGCGTTACATTTAAATCGGAAGTCGGAACTCGGAATGACTTCCCACCCCAAGCTGATCACGTTCCAGTGTCCTAAGTGTTAGAAATCAGCCATGTCGTATAGTGGTAGTAATAATAACTCGCGTACTCGGTTGTCAAGGGAGAGAGTAATTCAATTTTTTATTGCAGCATATTGATAGTCTATTAGCACATGATGTTACAGGCTCAAACTCTTCCCTACTCTCTTAGTCTATCTCTACTCTCTCAACTGGAATGTGGGGTACAAGCTGTTAAATACCGTGAGGGGTGTGTTTACCTAGCAAAGCCAAGACCCTAACCCCCACACCAAATGGTCTATGAATACATTCCTGTGGTTACCAGAGCCCAACAGGCCGAATCTTAACTTTCTGTTATTCTCAACATCTAAACACAATCACTTCTAATGAACCATACATTCATATAGTAGTTGTTAATGCTCAGATCCTACATAAGTCAGAAAAAAATATGGATGAACCCATTTAATCCTTTGCTGTACTTGCCCCTTCATAATATATTCATTGTTTTTTATTGTATTTCTAACCTGACTGGCGAGTGCTCTTCAGAATATTGTAACGTTAAACTGTATACAAGCTGCTGCCATTTTGGATTACACACTCGGGGCTAGGGGAGTAGCTACGATTTTCCGAGTTGGAATTCCGACTTGAGGGGGCGTTCCAGTTGAAACTCCCGACTTGGAACTCGGAAATTCCGATCTCCTAGCTATGTATAAATTGGACGGTAGAACGCCCACCCCAGCTTACACGTGATGTCATCCTCACGTCAGCTATGACATTGTATCAGAAAGTAAGGCTGAACAGCATTGTAGTGGAACACTCAAAATATGTCTGCCCATGGCAAAGCATTATCCACAACTGAAGCCCGCCCACAGCTGTCGGGTCAAAAGTGCAAAGAAGAGTTTCAAACGCCACAAAATAGAGGTGTGCCCAGGCAATCCGAAGTGCTTAGTATATAAGAACATCTCTTTGCTGTGGCATTTTGCTATATACCTCACCCCATCATGGATAAAGGCCCTCCAGCGTTATTTGTACCACTTGCAAAAGAAAATGGCAAAAAGGCTATGGAGACAATGCCATCGTTGTTTCTCAGCTTGATTTTTAACTCAAAACATGGAATAAATGTTACCATTTGAGTTGAAACTGTTCAATGAGAAAACAAATCCATAACTTGTACATATTTTCTAGAACGTTTTATACAATTACTGGCACCCCATACTAATTTGTATTAACCAAATCAAAGACGTATTGATTATAATGATTTGTGTGTTCATATGAGGTCATAAGCTCATTAGAACAATAATGAATTTCCTAGGAGAACTGGCCTGAAAAGGTGTAACCCCTGATTCTGTAAAATAGCATCGCGTGGGCTAAGAAAAGTTCCAATGTCGGGTAATTATTAAGTCATGGAAGTGACTGATAAATCTCCATTCCGGTGGGTCTGTCGGCTTCCATGTATGGCTACCGCAAGTGGAAGGGGAAGTTACCAGACACGAGAGACTGTTCAGAGATGCCTTGCATTGACAAGACAGCGTATTTGTATGTGTTATGGAGCGTCATTATCACAGCAACTAAATCTCCCGCCCCCTCAGCGCAGTCTGGGGTAGGCTACTCTGTTGCGGCAGCGGTATTACCAACCTCCGCGTCAGCTTCGTTATCAGCCCCTGTTAATCTTAATTAAAGCGCTATCTACCTTTTCCCTCTTATGTACACAGCATTGTGGAAAGATGACCAGCTTGAAGGCATTTAAGGAGCCATTCGGTAAGTCGACACTTTTTAAAATGTTGACTTTGGCTATTTACCGGTAGGCGATGTGTTTTGTCGCCCAAGCTATGCTGCTGTACATGAACTTTACGGTTGTGGTTGAATGTCATCCTGTGGGCTTGATTTTTTAAATATTTTAATCTTGTGTTTTTTGAACAACCAATCTCTTGTTTTGAATTTGTTAAGAATTTGAAATGGTGTTAATTTTTGTGTTACTAAAACTGTTGACATTCCGGACAGACAACTTGTATTTGACTGGTTTCGTTTCATGTCCTCGTATTGCCATTGGCATTTCCCCAAACACTAAAATAGTTAATATTTAAGACAAGTATGGGTTTTTGCTTTACAAATCCCATTGGATATATGAAAAGTGGCAGCTGAAAAATATTTCATCTCGACAATGTTAAAGTAGGCGATACCAAACTACCAAAAAGGACCATTCATGCGTTTTCCAATTTGAGGCGATAACACAGTGGATTTGGCTGATGTTTCAAATAGACATGTTCTGCTGTATTAATGTCCACTACATATTTCAGTCTTTCATTGCAATCCTCAAAGCGAGGTCAAAATCATGGCTGTAGAAGTCATCAGCGAGTGGCTCAGCTTCTAACCAATTAAGCAAAGCTAATAACTAATGTTACAAATGTTGCATTTCCCGAGTCTCCTCTGGCCCTGGCCCAACCTATGAGTTTATCAGACCAAATTGAGTTCACATGCAGTTTTTGCGATCTAATGTATCCTGTCAAGCTCTGATTCTTTCATGGTAATATATGCTTCCTCATGTCCTGAAGAACAAGCTCTCTACACTTTCTTACTATTGCCTCGTCAGTGTTCAGGGACTTACAGGGTATTCTCCCTGCTAAACAAGGTGGAACACATACGCCCACACACACACTACACAAACACACACAATCCCAAACCGCTCAGTCGTTAAGTGTATAGACAAAGCATTTTTTGCCAAGTATTTGTCTAAATTTGCTTTATCTATAGATACTGCATGGATTGAGTTAGGTATTATCACAGCATTGATGTTAAGCCATGTGTGGGGGGAAAGCATGCCTTTGTCACTGCATAGCAAATCTTCCATTGCACAGTTTGATTAAATGTTTTGAAACTCGACTAATCTTAGCAGCAAAGACATGGGTGGTCAAAAATTAGAATCCAGGTTCATCTCTATGGAATCATTCCCTTAGGGAATCTATTATGATGTGGTTTCTATTTCATGTCTTGAACATCTTCCAGAGCGAGTAGATACATGTCTCTGCATTCCCTGTGCAGCAGACACAATGCTGAACGGAGCTTGGTTTCTGGTTTCTGCTTACAGGTAATGAGTGGGGGACATGGGTCTGATATGTCTCAGCGTTGCACCCAAAAGAATGTTAAAATCAGATTGAGTAAACACTACCTAAGGACCTGTAGACATATATAGCAACCAAGGGCCTGGAATACATTTGTATTTCTTTCTGTCTGACAGCCATTACATGATTATTACAGTGACACTGCCGGGCCTACTGCACTTCATGTAGGCATAAAGCATCACTGTTCTGCTGTTGCTGATCTTAGTAAGAGACAACTGAGCTGAGAAAATTCAGCAAAAATTTTATATTCTGATATATGCTGCTGTATTGTTTGTTTTGTACCCTCCACAGAACAATATAGTTTCAGGATTATATTGTAATTATCATGCATTTGTTCCATCAATTGTTTAAGTGATTGTTTAAGTCTTGTATGACAGCAGTACGGGCTAAACATTTCTTAGTGTGTCACACCATAAAAATAAACAGCTTGACCTATCTCACATTTTATGGTTGTTGTCGATGACGTGGTCAGACACTCCTGGTGGTGTGAGTCACCTTACAGGTCATCAGCGATTGGCTCAGGTCTAACCAGTTAAGCAAATCTAATGACTAATGTTCCATATGTTGCTTTTCTAGAGATTCTTCTGGCTCTGGCCCAACAGCACAGCTTCAGGAAAATATTGTACTTATCATGTATGTTCAGTTTAAACTGGTGTTCTGTTGTTTGTTTAAGTATTGTATGACAGCAGTGTGGGCTAAACATTTAAGTTTGTCACTCCATAAAAATAGACGGTCTAACTTATCACCCTTTTTATGGTGGATGTTTTCAGTCGATGAAATGGTCAAATAGACTCCTGGTGTGAGTCACCTTACAACTCGATTATAGTGTTGAGTACCAACTGTCAAATCAAATACTTCAATACTGTGTGTATGCATTTACTCCTCCAATGTCTGAGGAAGTTAGCCCACCCACATGGCCTGCCTGCCTATATATTGTCATTTCAGATCTCTGGTGTCTGGTTTACGCTAATCTAAGCTTAAGATATTGTCAGGTTCATTGCGTATAGGGTGGTAGAAAGACCATTGTTTACAGCATTGATCTAGGTACCAAAAAGTCAGTGGTTCTTTCCAGAACATTGATATTTTGCCCTTGAACAAAGAACTCTAATTGCTCTTAAGTGGCTCTAGATTACATTGTCTGCTAAATGACTGAAAGGAAAATGCGTAAGAAAGGTCAAAGTAGATATATGCTTGGAAACCTGAAGCCTCATACAATAGCCTCATGCTGACACAGGCTGGCGGCTGCCTGTAGAGGTACGTTTTATGTCTGGATAGAGCACACTGTATGTTTGCAACTCATCCATGTGTATTTTTCTTAAAAGTCATCAAGACATTCAATATGGTCAGATTAAATGTATTGTCTTCATGCTGTTGTTTTTTGAAATATTCAGAGCAACTTTGAAGTAGTAAAGGTTAATGTTTTTATTATATGCAAAAATGTAGTTGTCATCAGATATTTAATGTTATAGCTACCATTTTCAATATTCTCATTGTGTAATCTTGCTTTTACACCTGCCCTGTTTTGACAGATAGAATCATCTCTGAACCAGTGGAGGACATAGATACTAGCAGCTTTATGGCAGAAATGGTATGGCAGTCAAACCTCAGAAACAAACTGCAGTAAATACAGTAAATGTCTTATTTCAAATTAATTGAATAGACATGAAAGTTTATTTTTCTTCCAAATAATAGAGCAAAATGATGGCCAGCCTTTGGTCTGTGTAGATGAAGAGGCATGTTTTCAGAAAAAAGCAATCCAAGACCATTAAAGCATTGTTGAGTACTGTTACCTACATTATGCTGATATTTCCCAACAACAGACATACTGTAGAAGCATGTTACAACAAGCCACCATTTGCTTTACCTCAACAGTTTACAGACGTTTTATAATTCCTATCTGTCTGTCTTAAAATATGTATATAATCATTAAGATCAGTGTTCTGTATATATATACTACAAAGATCCCAATTTATCATTTTGCCAATTCCTAACAAAACCAAACATAAAATATGTTTGTGTTTCTTAGTCCTTGAAGTCGAACTATCCAGTCCAAGTCACGGAACCTCAAGGTAGGTGCTCAACTTTAAGTAGTCTACATCTGTTCACACATATGTTGTGCCTTTTTTTTTGCACTTTCTTGAGAAAGTACAATATTAACTTAAACCTTCAATATGTTCTTTCCAGATACAGTGACATTGCAGCTGAGGTCATTGCCATCTGGCTGCCTCTCACCTCCTGACAGAATAAGACAGGTAAGTGATGTTCCCTCATATTTTAGGGTTACCAAGCAAATGTCTGGTCTCCAGAGCGGAAACTTTGAAGTTCTGAAAATTCAGTCTGACTTTCAGCTCTCAATTACTGCTGTACTCACAATGTCAAACTTTCAGACTTAAGCTTGTAGGCTTTTGTGGCTATGTGAGCATAGTTTAGGCCTATGATAGTTGCCCCACAAAACAAAACTAGTGGAGTACATTGTTTAAATCATAGCTTTTGATTTAAATTATTTAGACTGCTAGCTGGTATGTGGTGGCATGCATTCTTTTAAACGTTTCCTTTTTTAAATAAACAAGTGCCTCTAAAATGGAATAGCATTTTAAATACTTCACTGATATGCAAATTATGAATATATTTTGCTTGGCAGTCAAATAAATGGGTAATAAGTCACTCTGGCTGGTTGATGAGCACTACTGAGGGAGTTTATCTAAATTGTTTATCTAGTATGTTCCCAAATGTAGGACTCCTGTGGTACATACGTATTTGCAGTAAAACCTGCAGGGGATTTTGGGGCTTTAACAAACACTTTGGCTAATTATCTACAGTTGTGCTTTTTGCTACTGCCTGTTAACATTTCGGTGACTGAGATGGTCCATGTGGCAAATGGCAAATTTGCATATAGTTCTTGGCTATTGCACCGAGATTGGTCTATGGTTCACGATGAAATTCACAAGCTCTAATTCTGCCTATGACGAAATCAAAGCTCTATCTTACAAATTGAGATTTGTTATTATAGTTTGACGCATTGAAACCGTTTCTAATTTATGATTCAATCAATTATGTTTATCTTATTAATAGTGCAAAGTGAAGTTTAATTTTGTTTGTCTGCATGATTTTGCATCTTTGGTGCAGCAGACCTAGAGGAGCGCCGGGCACAGCTTAGAGAAAGAATTACTCCTGTACACCTTGCTTACTAAAGTTAGCAGTATCTGAAAATGTCATATCCTGGCCATTGGTAATGGAGTCTTGTTCAGGGAAACTAGCGGGTGGTGTCAAAACCACAAAGACGTTAGTGATCACATGTTTCCGTGAGGGAGTGTATGAGTTGGTTTAATAAGGTTGAGTTATTTTAATGATATCAGAATCCTTTAAGGCACTCTAAAACCTGTCCATAATTATTTGCACTATATAATTAGAAATGCATTAAAATCCAATTGTATTTCTCACTTGCTTTGCTAACTACAGGTCTAAACAATGACAAAAAAAGCAAGTAAAAGTACATTTTGAAAAATCATAATTGCAAAAACTTTTGTGCAATTTTTTTGTTCTACCCAACCTCACACAGCCAGTGGAAGATAATGTGGAGTACATTTGCCCAAGATCCATCTCACCAGGTAATTTTTATTTTGTATTGATTAACAGTGTACTACTGTACAGCATATCTGAACATTTCCCAGTACTTGCAGTAAATCTACAACCCATCTTTCTAGGCAAATACATGTACACTAAAAATAGAAATTTGACAATGTATATTGTATACATATATATTTGAAAGGCTCGTGATAATTTATTTTCTCCCTTATCCTAATCCCTGCCTCCCAGACTACCCCAAGGAGCTTCAGTTCATGAACAATCCATGTGATAAGTGCTGCTGCTCAGCTCCACCTCCAAAGATCAGTGACTTAATGGATGACAAGGACTTGCTTGATTTACTCCGTCTTAAACTTGACCCAAATCATTGCACTGTCAAGAACTGGAAGAACTTTGCGAGCCGTTGGGGTATGAGTTACGATGAGCTGACTCTGCTGGAGCACCGGACCCAGGGCTCAGTGTACAACAGCCCCACACAGGAGTTCTTGCTGCGCAACAATCACAAGACCGTCACCGAACTCACTGAACTTTGCAGAGTCTACCAGCGCATTGATGTGCTGCGGCTTCTGCAGCACTGGATGGAGAACGATTGGCCCAAACGCTGGCAAAATACTCATTAACAGCTTGCCCCATCACCCTATCCCTAACGCTCAAATAAAACATGAGAAACTCCATATTAATTTTGACATTGCTATCCACTTTATTGATTTTTTTATGACAACTGGGACATGGAAATGTAAGCATAAATCCATTCCTTTAACAGACATCGGGTTCCGGATTTGATAACATTGAAGACAACTGGATCACTTGTAATATGACTCCTGCGGAGTTGAGGACAGAGTGGGACTGATACTAACATCTGTAGTTCTAAGTATCTCAACTAACACACATACTCTTTCTGTGGGATAGTTCAACCTTGATTCATATTTGGGTGAAATTATGCTTACCCTGAGTTGTTCTTGAAAGCACATGGAGTTATTTTTCGCAACAACATTTATTAAACTCTCTTGTTTGACAATGATGTAATCAATTTTTAGCAAATGCTAAGTGGTTGTTTACGAAGTATTTCCATTATTTATAACATTATATTACATTATTGTATTTTCCCTCTTGCAATGCAGCTTTTGTGGCTCGGGACGCATACTTTCAATTCATGAATTTGAATCATGCTACTGATGCTAATTGCAGGTTGCGACAGAGGTGAATAATGGATTGTTGTGAAAAATTACTCCCTGGGCCTTCCAGAACAACTCATGGTAAGCAGAATTTCACCCAAATATGAATATAGGTCAAACTATCCTCAAAAGGGCCTTCATTCCACCTCATTTGTCGTCTGTCCAAGTGTTGGTGTGCGCACAAAAAAGAGGGCTGTAGAACCAGAAGTGTAACTGTATTTACCAAAAATATATTAAAATGGTCAAATGTTAATCAGTTTATACTTTTAAGAACAGTAACCATAGTAATGACATAGTAATGACAGGAATCAGTGTAATTGATATATGGCAAATATCACAGAGTTGCATTGCTGTCTTTATATTCTCATACAAATATTTTTATTTCCAAGTAATGTTTGTATTCCTGGTTAATGAGTCTTGACTATTTTGGTATAGTTGGGTGAAGCAGAGCTTTTTTTCAAATTTGATCTCACAATGGTCTATTCTTAACGAGGACATTGCCTTTGAGCGTTTCTCTGAATGTGGTTACAAATCCTCCCCCCACCCTACTAGAAGCAAATAAAATGTAGATGTATTACCATCTTCTTGTTTGTTTTAATAACATGTTGTAGAGTAATCATATCCTAAAACATTTTGTAAATTGCATATTAATAGAAAAATTATTTTGTGGTAAGACTTCCATCCCAGTGTTGAATTTCCAACCATGCAATAATAGGGGAGACTGACATTTGTTGAATTCAACACATATCATATCTACAAAAAGGTCTTGTGACAAACTATTTAAGTGATACTTTTCTTTTTTCAGAAAAATAATAAGTATAATAATAAAGCATCCGTGTTGGGGATTTGGTTGCCTAAAACTGTGTTTTACAAAAGCACCTTTTTTGTATAGGTCTCTAGCACATTTGGATTTTGCTAATTTATCCCACTCGTCTTTGTAGAAGAGTGCAAGCTCAGTAAAAGTTAAGGGGATGCCTTATGTAAATCTCTATAAGTTCAATTAACTCTCTTAAGGTATTGCATAGAATTGAGGTTCCCACTGAAGAGAGACAGCCATCGTGTGATGCTGCAGTGACCATGCTTGGCACTAGGTTCTTTATTTTGGGTAATAAGCTGTGTTCGCTTTATACCAAACAAATCTTTTGGAATGTAGGTCAACATTTTCTTATTAGATCATAACACATTTTCTCACTATTTTGAGAGATTGGAAGTGTGTTTCTAAACTTCAGGGATATCAATCTGTCCAGTATAAACAATTGTGAATCAGTGTCATCTGTTTTGGTGCCAATGAATATAACAACAGGTGCACTGGAGAGGCAACAGCAAGACAACCCTCAAAAAGGGAAGGGTTTTGCAGGTGATGGACACAGACAATTGTGCTCTCTAGTTTTGGATTTGGGATTTTGTCAGGCATGAGGGACCTGTAGACCTGATGGACCTGTCCTCTAGTGGGACCTGTGCTCACAGCCCAGCACTGTACCTCGACTGGCATTTTGAATTTGAATGTCATGTGTTCCCCATTCTCTACACAAATGAGAGCAGGTTCACACTGAGCAAATGTGACAGATGTGAGAGTCTGGAGATGCTGTGAGAGTATGTATGTGTATATATATATATATATGTATGCATATCTGGACTTGGATTGTCTTGCCACCCTAACCCACAGCTCAGAATATGCACAATGGTTGTTATAGGCAGGAAATGCCCAATAAGTTCCAGAAATTGCTTAATCTCCTTTAAGTTTGCTGTTATGTTTTCTTTTTCCACATTCATACATTTTTGAGGGCCATCCTGGTCTTTGCAATGTCCTGGTGGTGATATTCCTGGGACCATCTTTTTAACCTCCCCTTGATCAGGTCTTATTTTGGGGCTGGTGTGCCTTTTCAAGTAATGGCAGCCGAGCTACGTTCAAGGATAGTAACTGAGCTGTGTTGAGAAGGCCCTGGGCCTGGATGCTGATACAGGAGAGGATGCATATGCACCACAATATTTTATAGTGTTCACTAACACAGATTTTGACAGATTTTGAGAAAAACAATAGTGTTGAGTATTGACATTGAATATTGTTATTATTTCTTAGACCACTGTATTATTTGAGTATGGATTTTGAGTATTTAGAGAATTTTGAAAGGTATTTATTTTGAGTATTAAATTTTTTTTGTTGAAAAGAGGAACAGGAAAGTTGAATTTTAAATCTACTCTTTCATGTATCTTTTGTAGGTAAACCCATGTGGCAACTATTGGTGGTGGTGGTGGAGGGAAGTTAAGTGAACCCATGTGGCAACTATTGGGGGTGTGGATAGCTTATCACAATCTACCATCCACAAATGATGATAGCCAAACAGATGGAAAATACATCTGTTTGGCTATCATCAAATGATGTACAACTTTGTGCTTCTACTTCAATAACTCTATTTTCTCTCTTGAGTGTGCACACACACACACATTCAAATCTTTTGGAAATTTATTCAATTAATGTAACCAATCAATTAACAAAAATCAAAGGCAAGCACTTTGACAAACATTCATTTTGTATGACAACCAATCTTGCTATCAACACATGTTTTCTCCTAATATTGAAAATTATATTGTTAGATATAATATACAGTAATACAGTAATTACTGAAAAATGTGGCAATGATTCCAGTCTCCCCCAAGAAAAACATTGTTGATTACAATTATCAGTTGAAATGTCATTATCAATACATGACAAAGGGTCATAATGGACATGTAGATACAGTATTTTTTGGAAAAATATCAATAGTTTAATTATATTTAACTGTATATTTAAAATTGCTTTAGCTTTCAAATTTCAAGACAACATGTTCCGTAGAGATTGCGTACCTATGGGTGAACATGTTTAAATGATCATGGATACAATGCTGAAACATCTGTGAACATTGGAATACATTACCATACATATTATTTAAATATGTTTGAGTACACATAGAGCTATGAACACATGTATCTTCATTTTGAGGTCAGCTGTTTAAATATAGATGCAACATATGGATATTAACAAATTACCGTGACAAATCTACATAAAAAATAATTACATGAATAACAACCTTATCCTGGCATTGAGCCATGCACAAATGGAATGGTGCTTTAGATTGATATATTTACAAAGTATTTGCATTTGGGTTGGTTAATTCTGAGTTAAATGACTGCATGGCTGGAAACTAGCAGTAATCTGCATCAGACTGTTTGATATTCAACCCAAGCATATTGGATAGCCTTACTGATAAGCTATCATTATCCTCATATCTGTCTATCACAGGGAATTCCAGGCCTAAACCAGATTCGGGTTTAGTCCCTCTTTTTGTCTTAGTGGAACTGTCTGCATCTGAGATGGAACAGACATCAAGACCAGGGTTACTGAGCTCACCTTTTCCTTCTGGTAAGACATTGGCTGTTGGTATTTTAGATTTAAATATCTTCAATCGCTCCATGATGTTAATAGCTCCTTCAGTCACATGCGGACATTTGGCAGCCTCTTGGAGGGCACTCTCAATCTTGTTCTGTGGCAGTCTATGAAAGTTAAACATTGGTACATCCATCATATCACTGTCTGGTTCATCCTCTCTCTGCTCTTCCTCATCAACCACATCAGAATCTTTACCATTTGAGCCAGAGGATCCAATGCTTGGCATATTGAATGGCCTGTTTAACATACTTTTGCTTGTGTCTCTCTCTTTCTCAACATCTATGTCAGATAAGTCGACATCTACATCTTGCATGTCAGCACTAGCCTTAATGTCTGGAGCAAATAGACTCTGTTCAGGTGAACTAATGACTTTGGGGACTGAAACTCCCACAGCAGGTGTTATCACATCTGCACTGGCATCAAGCTCTGGCTTTATTCTAGCTCCTAAAAGACCAAACTTTGGCATTTTAAAATGAAGCAGGTTTCCAGATGGCGATTCAGTGTCAACATCTGGAGGTTTCAGCTGAACCACAGGGTCTTTCTTATCTAGGATACTACCTGTACTTTCTGGGGTAGAGAGATTTTGAACAACATTTAATTCTGATGGGACAGAGTTTGGTAAATGTAGATTTACATCTGAAACACTAATTGAACTTTTAACATCAGGAACAGTTAGATTGTGGTCTGGTTGAGCTGCAACAGAATCTACATTTGTAATTTCAAGTTGAGTGTCAACTCTAGAATCTGAAACATTTATGTCAGTGACATCAACATCATGTTTGGATCCTTCTATCTTTGGACTTGAAAGGCCAAATCTGGGAAGCTTAAAATGAGGCAATTTGTATGTCCTGGAAGGGGGCAAAACTTCTACATCTGGTGCTTTGACATCTCCGTACGTTTTCTTGGGAACATTGATATCTATCTCGGGCACATTCATTTCACCCTCAAGTTTTTTGGTAAAAAGTTTGAGCTCAGATGTTTTCAGGTTTACTTCTGGACCTGTGATGTCAGTTTTACTAATATCTGTTGCAGCTATGGTTCCTTGAATTTTCGGGGCAGAAAGGTTTGTTTTTTTCAGCTCTGCTACAGGGCTTTGGAGGTCAGGTTTTAGCAGTTTGAGATCCAGATCAGGAACAGTATAATCCAAATCTGGAGCTTTTGGATCAGCATCAAGGTTTGGTCCTTTAATGTTAGGCCCTGTTAAATTAAACTGTTGCATTTTCAAATTTGGCAACTTGAATGTTTTGGAGAGAACATCATTTTCAACTTCTGGTGCTTGAACATCATCTTTTGTACCTATAATATCAGCTTTAGGTAAGCTGATACTTAAATCTGGAACAGCGATATCATCCTCAATTTCTGGTGATGAAAAGTTGAGATCTGTTGTCTTTGAGTTTCTTTTTTTGTTCCAATTAAATTTTGGTAATTTAAATTTTCCATCTGGTACTTTCAGGTCAGTATCAGGTAAACTGACATTGACATCTGGAACAGCAATGTCTCCTTCAACAGCTGGTGTTGCAAGGTTAAGTTTAGGGCCTTGAAGATTTGCTTCTGGTAAATTCATTTTCACTTCGGGAGATGAGAGTTCCAAATTTGGTGCCTTCAGGTCAGCATCAACATTAAGGTCAGGTTCTTTAACCTTATTTCCAGACCAGTTAAATTTGGGCATTTTTAAGGTGGGAAATTTAGCCTTTGCCGAGTGTGTCTTTAGGTCAACCTCTGGTCCCTGAAGATCTACATCTGGAACAGGGATGTCTGCCTCAATTGCTGAAGGTGACAGATTAAGATTAGAGACATTCAGATCTGCTTCCGGTAAATTTACATCAACCCCTGGAGTTGAAAGGTCCACATTTGGTGTCTTCAGGTTAGTATCAACATTAAGGTCTGGTTTCTTAACCTTATATCCAGCCATTTTTATTTTAGGCATTTTTAAGTTTGGAAATCTTGACTTTGCAGAGGGTGTCTTTAGGTCAACCTCTGGTCCCTGAAGATCTACATCTGGAACAGGGATGTCTGCCTCAATTGCTGGAGGTGACAGATTAAGATTAGAGCGTTTCAGATCTACTTCCGGTAAATTCACATCAACCCCTGGAGCTGAAAGGTCCACATTTGGTG
>JACXGJ010006773.1:0-19086 GCA_016801105.1 Esox niger
ACACACACACACACATGCTTCTACACACACAAACACACACACACACTCACACACACACACACATGCTTCTACACACACACACGCACACCCACTCACACACTCACACACACACACACACACACACACACATGCTTCTTCACACACAACACACACACACACTCACACACACACACACACCCACTCCATCATTGGCACCTCTTTAATAGCACTACATTGTGGTCTTCGTCACCCTGTTCTGATTGCGGTTGGAATACCTTTGATGCAGTCTTCCTGCCTGGCCGTGGTGTTCTGGTGCTGTTCAAGGACGGCCCACTGTTCAGTGTGTTGGTGCCTCCTTCTGGCCCAACGGGGAGCTTCATCCAATCGAGTGGCTGACTTTCATACCCTGGGGTTTGGCTTCTCATTCCATACCTCAGAGATGTCCACGTCATTCAGACCCAGGCGGCTCAATAAACAGTTGCACTGAATAAAACATGGATTGGGATATTTACTGTCTCAATATGGCAAGCACATTGGACCAGTAACGCTCCAGTCAGATAGATAGCCCGGTTATCCTATCCTGGACCAGCCTGAGTAACGTTACAGTCAAACGGACAGCCCGGTCATCCAATCCTGGACCAGCCTTCTCATTTAAAGTAGAAAATTTTACAACCGACGGGCCAGATCCAACATTTCCTTTCAGCTCGTGGTGTGTGCCAAAGGTGGCTAGACGAGTGCCCATTTAAGATGTAGTAAAGTGTAAAGCCAGACTCTTTTAATGGAGCGTGCATGACTATATGATGGAGAGAGAGAGAGAAGGAGAAAAAGGATCGATTGCTTTTTTTTTACAGTAGACAATAAAGGTGTCTCACATAAATTGTTTTGAGATGCTGACCTCTCAAAAGCCGACCATAATGAAGTACCATTATAGAGTACAACTGAGATAAATCTTCCACCCCAGCATGCACGTACTCACGCGCGCACACACACACACACACACACACACACACACACACACACACACACACGCACAAACACAGAGATACACACACACACACACACACACACACACACAGGCACACAGGAATGCAGATTCCAACATGGGTTCTACACACATTGCACCACAAATGTTCACGATGAAATAACAACAACAAATAATGTGCCATTTGCAGAGTTATATTAGGTCAAGGTCCAGTAACAAAGCCGAGAGGCGTTTCAAATCAAACTTTTTCCCGCTCTGATTTTAAAGTAAACCAATAAGAGGATTATTTTTTGCTTGAATTGATTAGGTGTCTGCTCCTTCAACCGTCCAGCCTCCTACAAGTATCTGTGGAGCGGATTAGGCATTCTGTCCACTTCTAAACCAAGGCATTCCCAAACACACACCAAACAAACACATGCAGGTCAAACAGGTCAATGTCTATGTTAGATTTTTCTCCAGGTGAAGAGACATCTATCCATAATGTGAAAACTGGCCTCTAAGGAAAACTGTGGCTGCTACTTAATTAAAACTGTGGTTTGTGTACAGGAACAGAAGATGAGCAGTTAAGCTTCTGAGTTTGACTCCAAAGTTTGTGGATTTATCTAACCCTAACTGTATTACCTAACCAAAACCTTTACAGTTGACCATCATACCGAAGCCTGGGCTTAATATCTATTCCAAACCTGAACCCTAAACCTAATACCTAACCAAAACCGTAACCCGGAGTTTAATACCGAACCCAAACCTTAAACCTAAGCTTAACACCTAACCCAAAACTTAACCCTGACAATAATACATAACCCTAACCTTAACCCTAAGTTTTATACCTAACCAAAACCTTAACCCTGACCTTAATACCGAACCCAAACCTTAACACTAAGCTTAACAGCTAACCCAAACTGTATACCTGAGCTTAAGGCTAGGGCTGAGGTTAGGGTTAGTTATTAAGCTCAGGTTTAGGCATGATGGTCGAGGATTAAGGTTTGAGTTAAATATGAAGCTCAGGGTTAGGTTTACAGTAAGATATTAATACCTAATCTCTAAACGTAATACCCAACACTAATGCTAACATTAAGCTAAACCCTCTCCCACCTTGAGCTTCACCTCAACTGCAGACATTTGCCTTCACTTCCCCATCAAAGTTTATATCCCCTGGACAAACGTTGTTCGCCAGCATGAGACTGCAAGACCTCGTTGAACACATATAAACACTTTTTCCCACAAAACCTCAAAAACACTTAGATACACACACACACACACACACAGAGACACACACACTCACACACAGATAGACCCACACAGACACACACACACACACACCTCATGAATCTGTCACCCTGAACTCCGGCAGGGTCTTTGAAGCAGCGGGACAGAGTCCCGAGCAGGATTTGGGGGGGGGGGGGGGCTGGGTGTCGGGACGTGCTGGGGAATCAGACCACAGCCACGGGCTGCTGGAACCAATCAGGCCCTTCACCGTACCGTCGGTTGGCCGCTCAACGAAGTGCCACACTCGGGCACAGACACGTCTCACCTGGACCCCCTGACACGAGTCAATGTTCCTGTCCAGACGTTTGTAACTCTCAGTATGATTCTGTCTCTGGCTGGGTTGAACCGGAAACTCTAAGCCCCGTCAGGTGTTTCCAAGGCAACCCATAATCTTCCTCAGGTCAAGACTCAAACTCTGGATTCCTGTCGAGACCGTTCTTTTTTTTTGGTGTGTGTTGGACGATGCGCCTTTGTGTCAGCTGTGTCTGGAACACGATGAGGTCAGTGCTGTCCAATACTGAATCAAAACATCTGGTGTCAACTTGCTACATCCAGGACAGCTCACGCAGAGGTGTGGATGCCAATCTCGGTGTCTGGTTGCCTCTGTGTGTGTGTGTGTGTGTGTGTGTGTGTGTGTGTGTGTCTGTGTGTGTTGTCCTTGTGTGTTGTACTTCCTCGCTTTCAGCCAACTTCCCCTGTACACTATTAGGCCCCTCCCCCTTGTTTCTCCTTGCTGCCCTACAGACAATAATATCCTAGAGTTCATAAATCCATAGCAGGTTCACTCCCAGCAGTGCCCATCAACCAATGACAACTGTCCTTCCGTTCATCCCCCGCCCTTCAAGCCCCTATATGGGCAACATAGAAGTGGCATGTACAGGGAGTTTAATGTCATTTGACTTTCAGACTTGAGGTGTGGCCTCTTTAGAGGTGTGGCCTTAAATTTCCCATTTCATCCAGTCAGTCTCTACCTCTTCTTTCTCTACCCTCCAGTAATTCTCTACCTCTTCTTTCTCTACCCTCCAGTGACACTCTACCTCTTCTTCCTCTACCCTCCAGTAATTCTCTACCTCTTCTTCCTTTACCATCCAGTCTTTCTTTACCTCTTCTTCCTTTACCATCCAGTCATTCTCTACCTCTTCTTCCTTAACCATCCAGTCATTCTCTACCTCTTCTTCCTCTACCCTCCAGTCATTCTCTACCTCTTCTTCCTCTACCATCCAGTCATTCTCTACCTCTTCTTTCTCTACCCTCCAGTCATTCTCTACCTCTTCTTCCTCTATCATCCAGTCATTCTCTACCTCTTCTTTCTCTACCCTCCAGTCATTCTCTACCTCTTCTTCCTTTACCATCCAATCATTCTTTACCTCTTCTTCCTCTACCCTCCAGTCATTCTCTACCTCTTCTTCCTCTACCATCCAGTCATTCTCTACCTTTTCTTTCTCTACCCTACAGTGATTCTCTACCTCTTCTTTCTCTACCATCCAGTCATTCTCTACCTCTTCTTCCTCTACCATCCAGTCATTCTCTACCCTCCTAGTTTCTTGTTTTATGCATTAGTAACTTCCTTGCACTCCGTCACTCCCACGCTGTCCCTAAATTCGGTCTTTAATCTTTCCTCCCACTGTATTTCCTCCCAGTGACGGCCACGCGGAGATAAGATAGGCAATGCTGACATTATCTTACCCTCCTCCTCACCTCAGTCAGTGTGACAGAAACCCTCCAGTATCTCCCGTCTTCTTCAGGTGAAAACACCCCTTTTCCTGTCTTTTCCGGTGAAACCCCCTCTCTTGCGTTCTCTTCAGGTCAACGCCCCCCCCCCATTCTTACACTGTCAATTCTCCGACAGCTCATTATGGAATCTCAGCCGCCATTTTGGAGAACTCTGTGGACAGCGGAGAGACAATGTCACAGCCCTAAAAGGAGGTGGTTCTCCTGACGTTTAATGAATGTCGGCCAGCCGAGGAGCCAATGTTATCTCGAAACGGCAGCCCTGTGCCACACACAGCCTCACACACGCACACACACGCACACACACACACACACACATCAGTATACAGACACGGCTGAAGCACGTGCCGGTGGCCATGTCCCCAGTGCCTGTTACTGCCGAGCACAAATCACCCCAAATGAACTTTAGGGCTTGTTGGCGAGCTAATGGGAAAGCAATCCTCTGTTATGGTACAGTATTGTACACGATGTTAAATAACAGCCTGACGGACGGGCTTAGAAGCCAGGACCTCAGAAAACGTATTAGTCGCGGGAGTCTAGGTGGGAGACGTTGGTGTTTGTTTGTCACACCTGCATTTAGGACACGTGGCGGGCGTTCTTATTCAAAAGTGAGGAACAATCAGGGCTAAGTGCGTAGCTCCAGGGCAAAATGGCTGATTGAGTTCACCTCGCTTGCTCGGGTATTATTACCAGTGACCTCTTAATTTGCGGATTAACGCTTCAGAGTGCTAAGCTACATCCGTTGCCCGTCTTGCACTTATCCTGCATCGTGGCTAGCTTCCAGCAATCACCTGATATAGTGTTGGGCTGGGTTAATAAAAGGCCACAAACCGAGGAGCTGGAGTATAGGAACACAGTTTTACTGTACCAGGTGGCTTACTATACCAGAACGATCACTCTTGCTGTGGTACCAACACTGACGGACAATAACGCAATGCCAACGTATCGAGTCATTGATTACTTTGAACTGGTTTATTGACCGACGAGATTGCTTTTTTAGCCGCTGTCATTTTGATTTACCATAATTGCTGTTGTTAAAGGGGGAGATAAGTGGTGTTTGGTTTTGGATTGAGCAACGCCTAAGACAGACGGCGCGTCGAGCAGAAGGAGGGACGGACAAAAGAACCGCTGATTGTTTGATAGATAGATTTGATTTGTGTCGCAAAAGCCTGCCGGTAGGTACCATGAGCTCAATGTCACCCAAACGCTATTACAGCGTTCTCCCATCGTCGGCACCCCGCCTGGAATACGGTCGTCAAGCGAGAAACATTTCCAGGCACCACCAACCCTTCTGGTACGAATTCAGCGCCACCTCTGAGGAGCCCGGGACCGGACCAGAAGGTTTTGATTGACACCTGTCAACATCAAAGAAATGTAATGCTTATTTTGCAAGTTAGAATCTCTATGAACCTCTTGCATTTTTAGAAATACTGAAAATGGCTTTTTACTATCTACTTCACTCATACGGCCATTTAACCTTTTATGTCCTGCACAAAAAGCGCGCAGACTGCATCAGAACTCCCCCCCTTCAAGTTGTCAAGGTGACCTCTTCAGGGAGGTTTCTGAAAGACAGCGGAACGGATCATCGGTATGATCTCCATGACGACCCTGTGACTCTCAGGGAGAAGGCGGTTTAATGTGATTACCTGTGGGGAGGGGACTGACAGGGGGGCTCTCTCTGGGGTGTGGCCAAGACCTGAATACGGATATTGAGCTACGAGAAAGAGGGAGGGGGTGTAGGGTGGGAGTGAAGATGGAAGAAGGCAAGAAGCGATCATAGGTGCCTAAATTCTATTCAGTGAAATGTGAGGTTGCACTGCTGCCCTGTGGTAGAATCTGAGACTACATCAGAGGCTTGGTCCTTTAAACTTTAAAAGTGTTGTTGTTAAAATATTTTTTAACAGTTTTCAATGTCCTGTGACCATCAAATTTGACCCACACTCTTGTACAGTTATTTTTACATTTATTAGTTTTGTTTGAAGACCCAGCAATGGTTTAGCTTTATCGGACACAGGTCATACCACATAACGACCAGATCATACCACGTAACGAAAATAACTTTTGAAAAATAACTTTTGTGTTTTATCATATAGGCCATATCTGACATAATATATTATCCGTGTCTATTAGACTCTGCTGCTAGAAATCACCACTTTGTACGTTTCTATTCAGCCCGGGACATTTTATGTCCAATTCGTCTTTGAGGATATCCATACATTGTAATTATCTATTATTACAAAAAAAGATTAGTAAGGTTTTGGCACAAAACTCGCAAGTAATTAATGGCTCAATCAATCATCATTATTTCCATAGCTCGAGATGAGCTTTTCCATCTAGTGTCTCCAATCCAATTTATGTATGTAATTGCAAAGTTGGCTCCTCAGGTTATCTTTTCTTAATCCTTTCTGAGATGCTCCCTCGCTTTCAAGCTGACAATGACTCAGTCCACTGTGTGTTTGACGTGTATGTACTCACATTTTGAGTACATATTGTTTGCCAGCGAAGAGACATCCAATACCCGTTTGTACCTTTCTGGGGAGATACTCACGGAGAACACAATGACTTTTCGATATTAAAACCTGTCATATTAAAATATATATATTTTTAACAGATCTCTGCCACATTATGGAAGCAAAAACTGGGACAGAATGAAATTATGTGCTAGGAACGTGTCTCCATGGTGACCTTCTGTAGTGATCACAAGCTGGTGGAACGTATGCAAGGAACGACACACGCTGTAGTTCCACCATGGTACAGCAGGGGGTGCTGTGACACGTCTGAGAATGTAGCGAGTGTTTTTTTTTTTTTTCATTTATCAGTGGATGTTTTTGTGTAGAAAAGTTAGGACGCTGCTTAACAACATGTGTATGTCCGTGACTTGGTGCTATCATCCAGCTAACGTAGGATGATAGCGTCGCTGCGCATGACGGAGCCTGCCAGATGACTAAAACGTAAATGGAAAAGCTGTTAGTTGACAACATGAGGCAGGCAGCCATCTTGTAAAGTATTCTTTCAAAGACGAGGCGATGTCATGTTTCATGTTTCCGTCTCTCCTCGTCCGGTATTGTGTCCACTGTAACGTTTTAGTGTGTGCATCTTCACATTGACCAACACGCCTTGACGGACATTAAACATGGAACGTCGGCCGGAGAAAATGAACGAGATGCGCGGGGGGGGTCGGTTGTCATCGGTTACACCGCGTGTGTACATCCCGTATCCTGCCTTTGAAAGGGGAATCCCTTTGAAGCCGATCACATGTTTACCTGGAGGCTTCCAGAGGTGAGATAAGGCTAACGGAGTTCAGGCCAGGTGGGTGGGTCATTAACCACCAAATTCACCTGGGCGCCCCCCCTCACCCCAGGCCACCCGGGGGAAAGGTCGATGGCTCCGTGTGTTGCACTGTATCACATCGCCCGTGGGAATAGCAGATCCGCCAAACTGATTTGTTCTTCCCAGTGAAATAATGAGTGTCTTTGTGCCCCGAACCGCCTTGGAGGGGAAGTACCACAGGTGCGCTCGGGTCGGTTCGCTAATCTCGCCATCCGTCTTCCCGGGCAAAATCCTTCGGATCGTTCCTTTGGTCCACATCCCTGTCACAGTAGCACGAACCCCCTGAAGGTCAACCTGAGGGCGAGCTGTGTCCTCGATGTGAACCCGTGTTTAGGTTATCCCAGGTGTTAATATTTACAAACGCCGACCCGGTTAAACCGTCCGCTTCAAACGAGCCACCCGCCGGCATTCATAGTCGCCCCGTTATGGTCCACTCACACGTCGGCTTTGATGGTGAGGTGGGGTGTTTATAGTAGGCAGATCCGACCATTCATCAGGCCTAGCTTGGACTCTTCATTCTTTGCCCTCTGCAAGAGAGGGCCATGCAGTACAGTTGGACTTTGGAGGGGGGATACGGATGTTTTAGAGGCCCGGTGCGTTCAAGACAAATGATTTTTTGCCATACTGCTAATGGGCGCGTTATGGATGTGTTGGCATTGCTGAAGGGAATATCAAGGTAATGGAACTAGAGAAGGCATTGATGTGCCAGTGACTAGCGAGGTGGTTATCAGGATTTTACAAGATTACCTCTTTACAATTGAAAGCAATGTCTGTGCAGGAAAGTGTCTGCAGGTTGTGAATCTGGGGTGGCAGAATATGGTTATGACAGCAGTTGGGGTGAGGTGATGGTGTCAATATTTGAATCAGGGTGACTGTCTTCAAAACACCTCACTCTATTGTCTTTCCCTAGCTCACGAACACGAACACACACACAAACACACACTATCTTTTAATTCTGATAATTTCCCCAGACCTCTAACACTCACATGACCTTCGCCTAAATTAGGGATGTGGCAATGTTAGGATTAAAGTACAATCAACTTACAGTCAAAGGAGTTTCAGAAACGCTAACCCTAAACCTAATCTAAAACCCTTACCAACAAGTCAACAAAAGCATTTTAAAATGTCTGGACTTTTTAAATAGATCCTGACCTTTCACCTAACAGATTCTGACTTTCACCTAACAGATCCTGACTTTTCACCCTGTGTAGTATATTCATGTCAAGATAGTTTTGGGAAAGTTGGTCCTGAAAAGGTAATCAAAGGCTATCAACCACACATATACATATTTACAGACTTACTGACTGACACATGCACACACACACACACACACACACACACACAGGCACACACACACATATACACACACACTTGCAAAAAAACACACACACTATTTAAACGGGAACTTTAAATGTAACAATTCTTAAACTAACTGTATTCCTAACCTCACCCCATCCTAACACAAACCTTAGCCCTAGAGTCAGACCCTAACAGTTAATACATCACCTTAACCCTTATTCTAACCTTTCCCACGAATTGGGACTTTTGCCCTATACCTAACACATGAAATGGCCTTTTTTTAAATAACCACAGGAAAAAAGTCCCAATTATTCAAATTGTTCTGAGTGTACCACTTTTCGGCGACATTTTTGTGCCCATTTTAAAATAGATTTTTTTAGGTTAGGAACACACAGACACACACACACACACACACACACATGCAGGCTTCCTGACACGGCAGATGTGGCAGCCTAAAGGCTGGGGGGAAAACATTCATATTTATACCTCTCATTTCAGAGCTGTTTGCCCCAGCATCAAACCGGCTGTGTCTCCCTCCAAACGACCTGATGAGTGTCATAAAACTCAGACTCCATAAAAATTGATTTGAGGGGAAAGACAGAAAATGGAGACATAGTTGAAAATAATTAGACACATGAACGCTTAAACGCTATTGTGATGACACAACGTGAGTTATGGCGGGAATTAATGCGCTCAACAACGGAGAAGGCAGAGTAAGTAATGTGTAGAATTTACTTTTACCTCAGGTGTGTATTCCAAATTATATACATTTGCCGTATCGAGGTTTTATCCATTGTCAAATACATTACAGCTGCATCTCACATGTCCATGCCAGTATCTTTTCTGCTCAATGACAAAACCCATAGGCTTTCACTGACTTGTGTTGCCTTCTAGTGATCCTGCAGGCTCCACAATCGCCAAAGGCACCTCAGTAGGTAGCCAGATGCAGGACAGGGAAACCAGCTTCAGGTAAGGTCAGATTTTTGTCAGAAGGGATAGAAGAAATATTTATTTTGACCGTAACTAAACTAAAAAAGATTTAACACATGATCACGTTGTTAGTTTTATCTGTTGGAATATGCACAGGGATAGATTTTCTAAATTCAACTTATTTAGCCAAATTACTGGTGCAAATACCCCACCCCCCCACCCTCTAAAATACATAAAATGATCTATATATAAAATCTATAAATGGAAAATGTTAATGACCTGCAATGGTCATTCATATCAAATGTGGCAAAACGTGCTGTAGGTACACATGGATAAAAATAAGGTGATTCAGACATAAAGAAAGGATAAACAGACAGTTCTACTCAATCACACTACATTGTTAAGTGCCAATATATTTGACTGCGCCTGTACCTTAAATGTCTGTCTAATCAATTATCCTGCTGAGCCATCCATTCTTTTGCTTGACTAAACAAATATAGGTAGGAATGTCTGACCTAAGAAAAAGACTGAGGGCAAGCCATTTATTGATTTGTTTGTGGATCTCAAGATGATGAAAAAATACAAACCTTCTCTTAAGAAAAGTCTTATCTCTAACCCCCAGGATCTGAATAAAAATCAGAAACAGTTCTGCTGGGCAAGAGATTAAATAATTCACTTTTTGTGCCACAGAGAAAGCTTGACACTGTCCGAGATGCCTTTCTTCCTTAGGGCCATTTATCCATGGTGTTTATTTCACTCTGACCCTGTTTTCAGAGGCCTCTCTAAGCATATGTAATATGCCACATTAAACCCTGAACCTTGACCTTTGGTTGACCTCTAGCTGGAGTTCAAGTAAAGCAGGGACTGCTGGAGAACTGACACAGCCCCGCTATGCCTCAGCCCCCTCTACACACACCTCACAACTCCTCATTAATTCTGGACGCGGCCTGGGAGCGTGTGGAGGAATTTTCCACTGGTCCTGTACAGTCCGATACCCCCCTCCATGTATTTCACTTCATCTGGGAACCTGAGGCTAAATCCCGTCTGCTGAGATTGTGAGATTCTTTGACATCCAGCGAGGGAAAAAACAGTGCTTTACAGCCTAGTTGGCCAAGTTAGTTTGTGTAGTGTGTAGCGCCACGCGGCCAGTTCATAATCTTGACAAAGGTGACTGTCAGCCCTTCGACCTCGACCCTCCCTCCCCCTCAATCTGTAGTTCCGGTCCTGCACCCCATCTCCCCGTCTCCCCACTGCCCCCCCCCCCCAGGAGCGATTGGGTGCGTGTCAACCAGAGCAGAGGTGACTCTGTTTGTCAGCCGTTCTGTCAGCACAGTAATGGAAGCCTTTGTGAGGGCAAGATGTATGAACGCGCCTCTCGCTGTGATCTGAAAGTGAGGCGAGGGAGGATGAGTGCGTCTGTGTGAGCGTGTTTACGTGTGTGTGTTAGGTGTTTCCGGAGGGTTGGTTCGTCGATGGGTGTATATTAGCACCCGTCTCACCAATGAAGGGGCCCACCTGGTTTCCTCAACCTCAAAGACTGTAACCTGGATGAGAAATGTAGGCCAGAGGTGTGTGTGTATTTGTATGCGTGTGAGAGAGGGTTAGGAAGGACACGGGGGTGAGGTACGGAGGTTCACCCCCCGTCATTCAACTCTTAACTCAATGTCAATGGCTGATCATTCATAGTCATTCATCCAGGCCTACATGTGATTAGAACCATCCAACACGCACTCAATCAATCCCCCTTCCCACTTTTCCCCCATTTCGTTACCAAGCACTTTAAACAACCTTCGACTGAATGATTTACCACTGGTTCCGGCCTCCAGCTTCGCCACAGTTCCATACCTTCTGAGTTTGTCCCCGTAATAACCGATCCACAGCTACCCTGGATCTGCAAAACGCTCGAAAGCCAACCGGTCCCGGGAATGTCGTTTATTTAACGCGACAGCATCTAAACCGTGCATTGTTCCTGTTGTAGCTGTCCCTTTACACCTCCTCAACCTTTTCTCAGGTCACACCCTAAACCGACTCACTTCAGGGCTGACGTTAATCTTCTATGCCCATAGGTGAGTTTGGCTGAGGTGCTGAGGTTTCCTCAGATCTCAGTGATACTGGTCACCTGTTTACAACAAAGTATTGACAGCGGCGTATTTGATGAGGTAGTTCTGGCCCTAGGGATTTTTAGCTGGGTGTCAAAGGTCAAAGCTGAGATCAGAGAGCTGGAGAGGACAGAGGTGAGAGCTCATGCCTAGCAGAGAGATAGGTATTGCCCAGGGCCCTTGAGTGATACTATTGGTGTGTGTGTGGTTTATTTGTGTGTGCTTGTTGAGCCAGAGACAATGACATAGGGTCATCTGACCTGGCTGACCCTGCGCTCGCTGATATTTCTACAGCGTCCTCCATCTTCAGACATTCTTCTTTCCATACCCTCAGTTGGTTCCCTGTCAGGGGGACATCGGGACTCAGGGCCTTTAGAGCTGTGGCTTAACAGGCAAACCACACAGCTAAAATCCCTGACCAATTAGTTGAATTTGACACAGAATTTCTAAACTAAAATGCCATCCCTAAAGATAATTTTTTTCTGCAATTCGTCTAGCTTCATTGCTCAGCAAAGTAGAAACTATACACTGTATGCATATGCATATGTATATGTAATATATGCTTTATATACACAGGACGGAATCAGTAAGAAGAATAAAGTCGCTGAATTGTGATCGTTTATACGAGGACTTTCAGACGTCAGCGGAGAGAAGCTAGAGAATGAAAGGCTGAAACAAGAGACCCGAGAGGGACCCATACTTGATGAGGAGAATTGTGATCCGTGAGCGGCTGACTCCCGGGGCTTGACAAACATCGCCTGGTTACGCTTCAGCTGCAGCTGATGACATCTCGGCCACTAGCTCTGCCCTCAGCCTTTCCTCCTCCAGCGGGCCACCAGAGACCCCGCCCACCTCATCGACACTCAGGGGTTTCACCAGACAACAGGTGTCGACAGACACTCCCCATAAACCACCGACACTCCCCCCCAGACAAGTCGGACAGCTAGAGAATGGGCGGAGGTGTGCGGAGGTGTGCGGAGGATATGTCCCCCAACCAAAACAACCCCTTACTCAACTGTCGCCCAAATGTCCCTATCTGGGTGGCCATTATTTCTGAAGCGCTCCGAATGCCGACGGAGATCTGTGTCTCTGGTACGGTCCGGTCCGCTCGGTTGACAATACAGGTCAACACCAGTGTTGTATGCTCACCTGCATGTCTATAGGATGAGGGGAAAGGCAGGAAGGACGTCCCCGCTGGGCCGGGGGAGGAGGGGTAACACATGTATGAGGGTGCTGGATAAGTGGCTGTCTTTCAGTACAGCTTTGACCTCCTTCCAGTAGCCTCCGCGTTGTCTAGGGCAACGGTTTACATTCAACCGGGGTCTCGTCAGCTCGTTATTCGCGTTGACACGTCATTGTCAACAAGCTCCCTCCCATGATTGGTTTGTTTGTTTTTCCACATTGCCATCGGTTGGATGTTGATCCTGTGTTTTCACAGATGGGACGGTAGCCGAAATGGCCAGCTAATCTGCCCGCTTTCATACGTTTTTCACTGGAAATGCTAAGGTTACTGATGCATCAGCATGGGTACATATGCAAACATATGGAGGCAGGATTGCTTTATATTTCATGCTTTCTTTCCTACCACCTACTCTCTCTCCTCCCGCCTCCACCTCCCTCCCTCTCAGTTAGCTCAGGGATCTGCACCTCCCCCCCGAACCCCAACCCATCCTCTACACAGCTCCCCCAATGTTCTCAAATGGAAAGAAATTAAAGTGGGGTAGCGATGCGTGTCACCTCCACCCACCCGCCCGTTCCCCCCTTGGGCTAATTCCGTTCCGGCGCGCATACTGATGAGGGCACGTGGTCCCGATCCCGCCAGCGCCTCGGCGGGGCCCGCGGAATGCTGCACCATCTGAATAAAACTCCATGCGGAACATTCCGGCGTTCTCCAACAGCAGGCTCCTAATGAAATATGCATGCCGGCAGGGAGGGAGGGTCGGTACACTGTGTGTGAGGGTTGGGCGCCCTTTTGCCCTGAAATGTGAATGCGCCCATACATGCATGTGGGCGGGGGCGCCTAGTCTCACCAACATACGTGTTGTTACTGTAATGCGAACGCACACGTTCTCACACGTCTCGCACACACACACACACACACACACACAACCTGACATTGATCCCAATACGAGAACGCATCGTGTTGTTTACAGATCAATCTCAATGATACGGTTATGTGCGCTCTCTCTGGCTGAGCGATGGGCTCCCGTGGAAAATAAAGCCGCACTCGAATATCAAGATGCATGGTAGACGCGATCATGTGCAAGACCCCTTGCAAAATCACAGATGATCTGGCCCTGGTGTGTGTGAGGGCACACATTTGCATGTATTTTTGAGGTGCGCGTGACTTTTGTTCATCCACGAAGCTCATCCTTGGATATCTCCGTGCCAACTTCTGCCTTGCAACCGTGCCGCCCTCTCATGACGGCGGAGGGACACCAAGCAAAGGGAAGTGACATTCATTTCGACCGACGTTCCTAATGTGCCGAGGCCAAGTGAAGTCCAGTGGACCCTTCAGTCCTCCAGAACCAAATCTTGAAACTTGTCATAAAACTTTGGCTGTTAGCCGTTAGCGTTCAGGAAATTCAAGTTCTTGTGCTAACACATCCAGCCATGTGTGTGTGCCCCCTGTGGAGGAAGAGTTAGCCTACAAAGCAAGCAAAGCCCCTTGAGTTAAACCATGATTCTGTCTGGTCTACTGACTCGTTCCCCCTTTCCATCAAACGGCTAATGGCTTTACAAGCGGCTAGCTTCCTAGCTTCCTTCCAGCGCTAAAACGTTAATGGCTTACCAAGAGGATATGCAGCGGTTGACCCCCCGCTGCTGCTGAATCAAGCCCAAACTGGTCTATTATTCATTGTGTGAGACCATTATTTATTGCCTAAGAGCAACAACACCACAAGTCCATTAATAATTAACTATTAGGTTGTCTAGCACATTGTAGTAGGAACTACCAGGTCTGCACTGTGTTGAATTCCTGAAAGTCTAAGATGAGAGTTTTTCAGCTGTGGATGTATGAGTCATAACAACACCTTCTACTCTACTTTAAACATCTCAAAACGATATTCACAGAAGTCAATAATTACATGGCAGTGGATGCACAAAGAGGTCATCGTGTCCACTAAAAAGTTGACTGGGCCAGAGGGTGTTTTTGAGGCGGTACTAAGGGCTAGAGACTAGTACGAACAGGGTCCAGATTAAGAAAGAACATTGTACGGTGTGACAGGGTACCACCGAAGCAGACATTCGTCGTCACAGGGCAATATGATTTACAGGCTGAATATTTAAGACAGGAAATGACAATCCGGGAAAAAATATTTTTGTAATTTGGCGTCCCCTATCGTGGACAGGTCCAACAAAGACAGAGAATGGAGCCAAATGTTTCGCGACCTGCACAACAAATATTGGTAAATCTATTACAAGGAGAAAGAAAACCAACGGGCAATGCCAGCATTCTTCGCAACAAGAAAGAAGAGAGTGAGGCCTGCCACTCTCTTGTGGGAGGGGGGGCTCATGGGCGGGGGGGCTGATGGGCCACACAAAAGGCACCCAGGGACCACCGGCAGTCCGTGGACCTAGCGCTGAAGAACACTGGGCTGTGCTTACTGAAATCTCTTACTCGTCACTTGATTGGTTCATCGCGCACCGATAAAAAAGCCATTTGTCGGTCTGTACAATGCAAAACGCAAGTTATTTGCAATCCCGCAAAGCGATACTAGAGCGTGTGTTCACCCCAACCTCTTATCCAAACACTGCATGTCCGGCCATGCTGCTCCAGCTCCCATTAACACCAGGCACTGGGGAATGCCGCGAGGTTCATGACAGGAAGCACCGTGCACCATGGGAATTGATGTTGTTTGTCGATGCCTCTTTCGCGCTGGCACTGGGTTACGGACTGGCACGACGGGTGGCCATCGCTTATCCCGCAATTGGCGATGTCGTGTCGATGGCACATTAGCTGTCTCTCAGATGACGATAACGACCCAACCAAACCAGCCATTAGCCCTAAACTAGGCCTGACAGTCTCCTCTATTTTAAGCGTCAGCCGCTGCAAGCGCGTCAGAGTTAGATGACTGCTTGGTTCCGGAGGCGTCTTTACGTGATCACGGTCATTGGACAACGCCACGTTCCTGTCTTTCGTGACTGTGTGTATCTGAGGTGTTGGACAATGTGCCAGACGTTGCTATCATTCTTAACTATGCCGCCATGTTAGGGTGATAGGAGGCACTTTGTGATCACGGACACAGAGATAACAGGAGCTGTGAGGATTGTGAAACATATGGCGAAGAGAGACACTGGATTCTAATGGGCCATTTTAAATCTGTCCACCATCTAACCGATGTGAATGGGGTTCCGGTTTAGAGTTCTCTTTGTGTGCTTTAGACACCCTATGGCCGTGTTAGCCAACTATAACGACTACAATGTTGACCTTTTATAGCGTTTATGTTACAGTCATTATCAGTGTACATTGGGAGGGAATGCTACCTGACATAATGTGTGGATTACATACATTAGATAACTAACAGTATAACAAATGCAGGTCCAGATTAATGTGATGCGTTATTTAATAAATTCAGCCTGTTTAGCCACACGCGTCATCCCTCTATCCTTTCCCTCTTACAGGAAAACATCACTCTCTCCCTCTTTTCTTGACTATATCGATTGAGCTGTAACAGCGGTGGCACGGAGGCTAGTGACCCGATACTTTTTCCCTCCCCACTCCGGTCTCCCACAATGCCATGCACCATCGACATTGGGCGTCCTATCAATGCCGTGTTTCCTGTACCGTCCAAAGGGGGGGATAGGCATCACAAAGCATTGGTATTAAAGCTTTTAGTTTTACATTCAATAACCATGGCCAAAGCAGACACAGATTAATCATAGTTTAATAGATTCCCACTTCTGGATGCTGCGCTCTTGGTCAGAAACGTATAATTGATTCCGGGCAATGCTATGATCAGATACACCTCTCAAAGTAATCAGATTTATTAACGTTGTCATTTTTTAAATTTCGCTTTTATGGTTTCATACAACTTACATTTGTGGCATTCGTTCATTTCACACAGACACTTTGGTAGCTTCGTCATGATGCTCTGATATCCATTGCTTCTTCAGATTGTGCCCGTCTTCCCCTCCTATGACAGCCATATTCATTGGCGGTGACGCTCAATTGGCTGGCCTAATGTAGCACAGGCACCACTGCGCCCGTGACAGAAGCTCATTTTATTTTGGAAGCCCGGGAGGTACCTGTCCGTCACCATCGCTGTCCTTTACTACCTCACAGCTTGTCGCAATGGCATTGGACAGGACGGTGTGTTTAGTCCAACTGCATTTACTCCATCCCTCTCAATATACTCCTGTCAGATGGAACACACACACACACACACACACAGAGTACAACCCCACATAGTGTAGTTAAAATGTAAACCATGCATGTCAAAGTTCTTTGCAAAGAAGTTGAACGAAGGTCAATTTAATCTTACAAATGTTGTCAATGTGGGAAATAAAAATAAACCTTACATTTTTGTTGTGAGACATTTATCAGCCTGCACCTATTTAGTTTCGCTCAGCCTGAGTAGGCGATGTCCTAAGAACGTCCGGAGGACCACGGGTACAACCTCCCAACGTTCCGGAAGACGTCCCAACAACTCCCGTTTGTTTACTGGGCACGCGCTTCCAGACAGCAACAGCCATAAAAGTCTGAAAGGAACAGGCAGCCACATGTTTGGATACGTGTTTCGCGCATCGGTGTGAAGCAAGGCTTGTGGGGAACAACCAAATACCGCCAAACCAAACGTGGCCGTCTGAAAATAGCGGTTATGGCCTGGCCCGTGGAGATAGAGTTGCCCGCTGCTAGCGCTCCACACTGGGCCATATGGGGCCTAGACAATAGATCCTGACACAGATGGCGAATCAGAGGACATTTTCTCACTCATCTATCTCTCTCTCGCACTCACTCGCTCACGTCCAAACGGCCTCTGCAGTGCAGCAATGCCTGTATTGGGGGATTGATCAGTGGCCACTTGCCTTATTAGAACTAGCATGTGCAGCGGGGGGGCTGTTCCCCAGGTGCTGTCAGGTGTCCAATTATCTCCCGTCCCCCCTGGCTGGTTCTCCGTGGTCTAAATACTGCACGGGAGTATCCCCTCCTTACACAAAGCTTTCCTTTCAACAGTGTGAAATTCCAGTGGGTCGTGTACCGGAGTTAATTCGGTGGGCATCTGAAGAGCGGAGAGGAGAAGAAAAGGCCAGCTCAGCGGGGCCTTCTGTGGGTCGAGCATATGGTGAGACTGTCCACGGAGGTGGGGAGATGGGTAAATTAACGAGCTTCCAGCATGCCTGTTCCTGCTCCACTGAGCTCCACCGTAAGACAACGCAGCGCTAGGCAGTTTAACCGAGCGTTCGGCTGACTCTACTGTACATTAGGCGTGTCAGAGACGGAGGGTTGGACAGGAAAACAGAGAGAGAAAATATACAGAGACGGTGAGAATGAACAGTTGGTTCTGTGACAGACAACCTTAAATGTTTTGCACAAAATGCATTTGGAATTTGAATGGCATTTTTTTAAATTCAATCAGAAGAAGAATGACGACACTTGTATTCAGAATGAGAGAAAGACATTGTAGTGTTCAGAGTGATTATGAAGAAATCCTAGTATAGGAAGTGAGCGAAAGACATCCTACTATTTAGAATGAAAGAAAGACATCCTAGTATTTAGAATGAAAGAAAGACATCCTAGTATTTAGAATGAAAGAAAGACATCCTAGTATTTAGAATGAAAGAAAGACATCCTAGTATTTAGAATGAGAGTAAGCCATCCTATTATTTAGAATGAAAGAAAGACATCCTAGTATTTAGAATAAGCCATCCTATTATTCCAAGAGTGAAACTATCCTAGTATTCAAACTGGAAAGACATTTGAGTATTTAGACAGGAAAGACATTATAGTATTCAGATCGAGAGTAATACCTCCTAGTATTCTGAGAGTGAAGAAATCCAAGTATTCAGAGATGAAATACATTCTAGTATTTAGTATGAGAGTGAGACATTGTAGTACTCGATGAAAGAAAAGACATGTATTCAGAAGTGACAGTAACAGTAAGACGTCCTAGTATTCAGAATAAGAGTTAGACATAGTATTCACTTTGGGAAGAAAGACATGGTAGTATTCAAAGATGACAGTCAGACATCCTAATGTTTTGAATGAGAGACATTCTAGTATTCAGCTCATCTATGTTCTTACTGTCTCTCCTCAGGAAGCCAGAGGGCAACTAGAGGACAGGGGTAGAAAACCCCATCTCTTATCGAAATGCATTATATTTTCACCTAGCCCTCTCTTAGAACTCTTCCCTGTGCAAAAAAGACAACTCCCGTACGCAAATGCTAACAAATTAATGTCATTGTTGCTTCATCATTCTGATGAAGTTGGTAGGAGAAAAAACATGGCAAGCACAGCCGGGAGGGAGAAAA
>JACXGJ010006773.1:19186-33142 GCA_016801105.1 Esox niger
CCCCCCCCCCCAGGTCGGACCTCCCGACCACTGGCCTGTGTCCCACCCATCTTGTCACGATACAACTCTAACACGGCTGTCACACTCGGCCCGGGACGCCACCACGCATCGCGTGCCCGTTTAACTGTTTGTCTGTGCGGCGCCGTGTCTCACTCGAGGTGGCACAGGGAGGCCCGCGGAGTCTGTTTGGATGGGAACTCACGCTGTGGATCTCAGAGTGGAGACGGAGGAGACCCGAGACAACCCGTCCGGCCCGGCACAGATCCGGCGCCGCGCTCTATTCACCTCGCGACGGGATGCCGTTGGGATGCGTGCGCCGGTTTTAGAGGCACTTCACTAAGAAGCAACTGGGTGTGATTTTATTTCCCCAACAACTCTGATCCTACTACTGATCCTACTACTGACGGTTTGCGACAGAGGTCACAGGGTGAGAGTGCTCAATGTTGCCCCGGTGCTGGTTCCGTTAGCAACGGCGGCTAACATGACAAGGGATCCCCACGAACACATGCTACTGGGAGGAAGCAGGGTCGACACACAGGATAAAACGTACTAGGCAACCTAGCAGGTTGACTGCGGACATGTTTTTAATTAAAAGAAATTACCTGGGAGAAATGACAGTGAAAATAGCAAACTTTTAGTAACAAGCTCGGCACTCTTACCAGGGATGCTGACAGGAATCCCAGGGCCCGGGATAAAACTGAATGTTTAGGACCCAAACCCCGGGCCAAAAAAAAGTTATGAATAGCAATGATGTTACTGTTCATTAAACAGGTCATAAACGTTAATAGTTTAATGTTTTACCTAGGAAGTACCTAATACCAAGATTGACTAACTAATAAATAATTATATTTGAGCCAACCAAATGGGCCCCCCCGAGGCCTGGGCCAGGGATAACGTTACCGGTTGTCCCCCCCTGTCAGCGTCACTGACTACAACTATTTCCCATATTAATTATAATCTCTTAACTGTTTAGATTTGAGTCCATTCGCCGACAACAATTTCTGTTTACTGCCGTGATAGTCAGATTATGCCGCAGTAACTATGTAGGACATTCCCCGCAGTGACTCGGCAAAAAAAACACACCTCTACACCACCTACAGCAGAGCTGGAAAATGTCTTACACCAATTGACATCTGATTGTCCATGACACCTCAATGGTGCTACGTGGCAGTGTATCATGGAAAGCGAGCGGGAACGACAGAGAGAGGGGGGAGAGAGGGGGAGAGAGGGGGAGAGAGGGGGAGAGAGGTAGTGGCGCTACCTGTATCTCTGGTCCGTCTCCTGAGCTAATGACGGGTCTTGTCATCCCGCGCTGGGCTAAATGAGGAGCAGTGCGAACGGCCGTTGCCATGCTCACACAAACACTTTGCTCCCGCTATGGGGAGAAAACAGAGATGACACTGCAATGAATCTCCATTAAAAGACGACGCTGCCGCCTTTTAAAGTGACTTTGAAACTCTACAGCAGGAAAAAAGGTAGAGAGTGTGAGAAACACTACAAAAAAAGAGGGGGGAGAGAGAGAGAGAGCGTGAGGAGGAAGAGGAGGAACCAGTCAGGGTGATGTTGTTCTTTTAAACCCACACATCCATTCAAGGGAGTAGTCTTGAAGGGTGCGTTGTGGGGAGAACTGGGCGTTTGAAACAGCTCTGGGGTCGTGAAAGATCTCCACTGTCAGACTCCTTGGGAGTCGCCTATGTTTTGGCCTGAGACGCACAGCCCTGTAGAAAGAGCACTCAACAGCACCAGCAAACATCAGCGGAGAACCTTGAGTGAATCCTCAAAATGACAACGCCTACAGAGGGAGACAATTCAGGTTGGCATTGCACTAAACTACCCCAAACGGCTCTGAGAGAGAGAGAGAGAGAGAGAGAGAGAGAGAGAGAGAGAGAGAGAGAGAGAGAGAGAGAGTAACACTTAAGCCCTTGCTGAATTGCCCAGCATTCAATTTATGACAGCGCCTAGCCAAGCGTCTCTGAGTCGTGCGTGGGAAACGAAGGCCTCGCTGTCTGAGCCAATCATTAGGACATTACAGGAAATCAATACGGCTCTATGTTATGCAGCTCACCACTCATGTTTGTTTGGCACAAATTCATTCGCGCCTCTTAATCTTAAGCTAATTAGCCGGCGATCAATGCGGCAAACTGCCTGAATTCCATGAGCCAGTAAACCAATGCCAGTGACTTTGGTCCCTACCATCGCCGCCACTGCTGGACAGGATGATGTCCGATTGTTCAATACCTAGCAGAGCTTCTACCTGCCATGGATATTTATGTGGGGTACAGTCGGGCTTTAAGGACAGTGTGGTTCATTGAACGAGTTTCATGAAGCAATGAGAAGTGAAGTGTGTGGGTGGCGAAGCGAGGTGCAGAAGAGGCAAGGCAATGTTAACAGGGCGGAACTTAAGTCGGGTAACATTTCAAGGAAATATTCTACAATTTCTTGGTGAGATTTGCCATGAGAATGTATGAGGTAAAATATTGATGAGAGAAAGACGTTTTATACCTGCAAATGTAGGAATTAGTATTTTCTTTGTTTGATAAGTGTTGTAAAAGCCGAAAATACAACTCTGTCCTGTATATTATATTTTACATTTCAGTCATTTAGCTGTCACTCTTATCTAGAGTGACTTGAATACATTATTGATTGCATCCATTTTCCACCTGCAGTACTTTACAATTTGCATGCACATTCAGGGGTGAAGGAGAGGGGATCATTTAGCCAAAAAGATGCTATAGATCTTTATGTGACCGTGACGATACAACATCCAATCTTGCAATAAGTGCCATGGGAGTCAAGACACTCAATTAACATCCCAAATCCCAAAAGAAGGCACTTGGTGAAGGGCAGTGTCCCCATCACTGCCCTGGGGCATGAGGAATTGACCTTTAGATCAAACGTAGTCACAAGAGAGGCTTCAGAGCTTCTGGACCGACCCTGCTTAGCATCAGAGCCAAGCCCATAGCGGGATACAGAGTGACACGCTGTCTGACGATAATGAAGTACCAGAGCATTAGCATGCTTCGCTTACATATAGTTTAATACAATCTAATCGAATTAGGTGTGTTAGCTTTCGGACTTGGCTGTGGATTTCAGGGTGGACATGGAGAAGACCTGAGACAACATGTCCAACCCGGCACGGAGCCAGCATCATACTCTATTCACCTCACAATGGGACACTGTTGGACGCGTGTTCAAGAGACCGTCGCAGCGACATTTATTTGAAAGCAGCTGTAGAAACATGTCGGGTTACCTTTCGCCACTCTGCAAGAGATTTCATCTTGTTTACACGCACAACGTTTCAATACACTGACCCCATGAGTCCCCAAACAAGTGTAGCTTGACAGGAATGACGGCATCACGTAAAGTTTCCCTGAAACAAACTGTCCGTCCTTTAATGACTTTATGTTTTTATTCTCGCCACTCCTAAAGAAGAAGCGCTAGCTGCTATTAGGACAATCCACTTTAGCATCCTGAGGAGCTGATGAGAATTAATGAGGGTAATTTAGGGGAGAGCTGTTCTGGACCAGCTACTCTTTTCCTGGGGGGGATGCTAAAGCCTGGATGGTGGAAGAAGAATCTGAATCGATGCAGTTGCCCTTCCTGATCTTTGTGGGGATAGGAGGGAGTGTGGACGTCCATTGAAACTTTACTTTGTTAGCGTTTCAGTTTGCCTTGCACATTATTTACACAGGAATATTGTTTGTTCATTTTAATGGCTGTACATACGCCAGTATATGTGTCTTAGTGGAAGCCAACAATGGAGGTCGCCCTCTTTCTTGTCTGAAGGAAACAGAAGCTGTTCTCTAGTCTACCGGGACAGGAAGTGATGTCACCGACAGGTGATGATTTACTGTATATGTACATGATCAAAATACAGTGGGGAGAACAAGTATTTGATACGCTGCTGATTTTGCAGGTTTTCCTACTTACAAAGCATGTAGAGGTCTGTAATTTTTACCATAGGTACACTTCATCTGTGAGAGACGAAATCAAAAACAAAAATCCAGAACATCAGATTGTATGATTTTTTAATAATAAATTAGCATTTTATTGCATCACATAAGTATTTGATCACCTACCAACCAGTTAGAATTCTGGCTCTCACAGACCTGTTAGTTTTTCTTTAAGAAGCCCTCCTATTCTCCACTCATTACCTGTATTACTGCAACTGTTGGAACTTGTTACCTGTATAAAAGACACCTGCCCACACACTCAATCAAACAGACTCCAACCTCTCCATAATGGCCAAGACCAGAGAGCTGTGTAAGGACATCAGGGATAACATTGTAGACCTGCACAAGGCTGGGATGGGGTACAGGACAATAGGCAAGCAGCTTGGTGAGAATTTTTAGGAAATGGAAGAGGTTTAAGATGACGGTCAATCGTCTTCGGTCTGGGGCTCCATGCAATATCTCACCTTGTGGGGCATCAATCAGGACGGTGAGGGATCAGCCCAGAACTACACTGCAGGACCTGGTCAATGACCTGAAGAGAGCTGGGACAACAGTCTCAAAGAAAATAATTAGTAACACACTACACCAACATGGATTAAAATCCTGCATCGCACGCAAGGTCCCCCTACTCAAGCCAGCGCATGTCCAGGCCCGTCTGCAGTTTGCCAATTACCATCTGGATGATCCAGAGGAGGAATGGGAGGTCATGTGGTCTGATGAGACAAAAATTGAACTTTTTGGTCTAAACTCCACTTGATGAAGAAGGCAGATGATTACAACCCCAAGAACACCATCCCAACCCTGAAGCATGGAGGTGGAAACATCATTCTTTGGGGATGCTTTTCTGCAAAGGGGACAGGATGACTTCCCCGTATTGAGGGGAGGATGGATGGGGCCATGTATCGTGAGATCTTGGCCAACAACCTCCTTCCCTCAGTAAGCGCATTGAAGATGGGTCATGGCTGGGTCTTCCAGCATGACAATGACCCAAAACACACAGCCAGGGCAACTAAGGAGTTGCTCCGTAAGAAGCACTTTAAGGTCCTGGAGTTACCTAGCCAGTCTCCAAACCTGAACCCAAAAGAAAATCTTTGGAGGAAGCTGAAGGTCCGTATTGCCCAGCGACAGCCCCGAAACCTGAAGGATCTGGAGAAGGTCTGTATGGAGGAGTGGGCCAAAATCCCTGCTGCAGTGTGTGTAAACCTGGTCAAGAACTACAGGAAATGTATGATCTCTGTAACTGCAAACAAATGTTTCTGTACCAAATATTAATTTCTGCTTTTCAGATGTATCAAATACCCTATGTCATGCAATAAAATGCTAATTAATTATTTAAAATTATTATTTAAAAAAAATTGATTTACTGGATTTTTGTTTGAGATTCCGTCTTTCACAGTAGGAAGTAGGAAACCCTGCAAAATCAGCAGTGTATCAAATACTTGTTCTCCCCACCGTACCAATATACTAACCATACCAACGAAATATCCATTCCTGAATATCCATTATCCATTTGATAGTGCATTCCATACCAATATGGAAAAAAGGTCAAAACATAGAACATTTATTTATTTACCGGTATTGCCATTACCAAGACAATATTATGTTTGTCCCTGCCTTTACTTCTGTCAATCTCCCAGAATCCCAGAATCTTCAGTTAATATTATTGTTCTGTACAGAGACATTCCAAAAGTTCCCGGAGGTGCTGGAGGAGTTGGACCAGAGCAGAGAATGTCTCTGGAATGCTGCAGGGTTTCCCCTCCCAGGCGCTCCCTCCCTGTTCCCTGTGGCGTTAATGGGCTCTCAGGGAGACAGAGGTGGACCCAGGCAGATCTGTGGACAGCCGTGTCCGGGCCTAGGCTAAGAGGGGAGATTTCCTGGTCCCCTTCCTGCTTTTATTGGATGAGAGGAGAAGCCGGGGTCAACTCAGGGGTCGCTCTGCCACGTCAGAGGGGCCACTTCCTGGACCATAATTCTATACACGAGAGGACCGGTAAGCCTGCTTTCTCACACACTTCAAGCCACGGGGCAAGTCCAGCACTGGAAGACCAAAGCACTGGTTCCTGGTTTCTACCAGCTAGTTAATGGCACGCACCTGCTGTTTATGGTTTAATTGAGTCCCTGATTAGAAAGACAGTATTATGTCTCTCCATGGCCAGAGTTAGCAACCCTTGTCCTAAACCCTTAAGGAGCCCTGCTCAACACCCTGGAAGAACCCCTGCTCTACACCCCGGAAGGATTCCTGCCCCGTGGGATCTGATTTGTGACCCAACCCTTACAGATAACCAAACTGACTCCAATAATCCACCAATCACAGCCTTTAGTTTAAAAGGCCGCTATTTGAACCATTTTTTATTGAATCAGGTGTGTTAACTTATGGACCGGGGAAAAGTGTGATGCCCATCACGATCCGGAGGACTCAACTTCACGCACGCACACACACACACACACACACACGCACACACACGCACACCCACACACGCACACACACGCACACACACACCCTCTAAAACACAAAGAACACACTAAAAACATTCCAATGTTCATTCACACTCAAAGTTGAGCAAGCAGTGAAGCAGACATTCAATCGGACAGTCAGTCAAACAGACAGTCATTCTGTCGGACAGTCAGTCAAACAGACAGTCATTCTGTCGGACAGCCAGCCAGTGAGGCCATAGGAAGGATGGCGGTCTTTCTCACTGTCACTTGCAGAGTCACAGCGAAGGGTGGGGGTCCCCCGGTTCCCAGCTCATAAAACATGTTGTTTTTTGGAACACCCCACCTCCCTTTGCTCCCCCGTTTCCCCGCCTCCTCTCCATGGCGTGTGAGCCTCCCATTTAAGCAGCAGAACCAAGCATCCTCTCTCCCGGGGAGGCCGTCTCGCCTCTATTTTAAAGTCTACTCAGCGCCGGCCGGAGACGGAGCCTGGGGCCTCGGCAGGAATGCTGCTGGTTCCACGTGACAGGCCGTGTTCTCCGTTGGACCCACCCACATGTTGCAATACGTACTCCATGCGTGGCTGTATTCCCTCTCCGTGTTTACTTAAACACTTGGACCAACGACATGTTCACAGTCTTCATTCCTTCCCTACTCAACCCCTCTGGCTCACAGGGGACGCCATTTTCCTTCCTGTCCATCCCCACACTTCTCTCCGGTGCCCGCTGTCTGTCCCTCCATCTGCCTTGTCCCCGCTCTGGATGATGGCACTGGGGAGCGGGGGGGAGGTTGTTACCAGACCTCTGTACCACGTTGGAACGGTACCTCGAACCCAAGTCTGCACCCCGCCCCGGACAAATAACCCAGTGGATCTCCTGCCTCCCCTGCTCGGCCCCTCCTGGGGCTCTCCTCACAGAGGAGGGCCCAATGCCTTTCTGATGAGTACTGTGTGTGCACTATACAGTGAATAGTGTTCCGTTTGGGAGGTGCTTTAAGCTGCTGTCTTAAACATAGGGAGAGTGGATCTGTTTGGGTCACCATTAGGCGTTACTTTTCACATGCAATCCATAACATCTTTATTACAGGGGCTCCAAAAACAAGTTTACGCAGGTTTTCCCACGATGTGACAGCGTTATTTCATCACGTGACACCCGCGAGTCACGACACACACGAAAAAACTCCTACACAACTGGAAAAGGGAGACGCCTTGTGATTTGGTCCTACATGATCTTGTTTCCGCAACATCAGGCCAGACGGGTCAATAATCTGAGATCACCGGGAACTCAGTCTGCAGAACCGCCGGTCCAGCCCGGGTGGTTTGATGGTTGACGTTCTAGAAAAACACTTATTCAAACATAATGGTACAACAGCCATGGGCATTTCCTTACAGACCTCACCCTCCCTCCCTCAAGCTGGGCTGACTCCAGGACACTTAGAGCTTAGAAAGTGCAGTCCACAGCGCAGGCTGGCCTCGTGCAGAGTCACGCTCATAGACACTCGTGAACGCACGCACGCACGTACGCACGCGCCACCTCCACCGCTGTCTCCATACCTCACATCGGTTGGCTGGGCTAGATGCTCGGGGATCGATGCGGTTGGCTCAGACCGTGGCTTCCTGTCTAGCTGTGGGCTCATTTACTCAAGTGCAGGGATGGAGAATAATCGAGGTTCCGGGGGAATGGGGCTCTGGGCTTTCGGCTCCGGGCCTGTCTGGAATGCGGCCCAGGCGCATCGTCTGCCGCCGGCACAGACAGACAGGCCGAACGACCGGAGCGAGCCAGAGAGTTAGCCGCGCGTAAAATGAGAGCGATTGAGTTCAGATCATGGAATTCTGAATAGGGATGGAGATGACTTATACAACATTGCCTGCAAGAACAACGCAATCGCAAAACCCTGTCAACCAGGGACCAATCAAATCTCATCAATGAAGACAAAACACAGTAATGTACAGTATACATATTTTATATGGCTTTCCTCTCAGCGTTTCTTCTCGGGTTTTACTGTACAGATTTTATTTGCAGGTAAAGTGTAGTTATTGTGTGGGGACTCCTGTCCCAGGGAAAACACTTGGGTCTGGTCACATCCCTGTCTTGTCTGTCTCCTGTAATTGTCACTTTCCCAGACCTCAGTTTGACTCACCCACCTGCACAAGTAAAAAAAATAATAACACACGCTTGATGGAATTTGTGACTTGTCCTGTCTGCCCACTAAAGCAGAAACACTGTTTGGGCACTATATGTACCAGACACACATGAAACATTACACCACAGTGTACAGTACACCTAGGTTTTACTGTCCAGTTTCCACTTTGTTTTGAGAGGAACGTTTCCTTTATTCTTTTGAAAATGTGTTCACATGAGAAAGGATCTGAGGTTGTCATTGAACATGAGGTACAGCTGTCTGTCAGGTGAAGGTGATCTGGCTCTCTGACCGGATAGACCATGCCGTCATTCATTTGCACCTGTTAATCTTAAGATAATTGCCTACAACTTGGCACACGGAATAATTATGGGCACATTGCAGGTATATAGCAAAGTGTCCTGAAATGGACACACATCTGCTCGCTAGGAATTTACAAGGAACACCAACCAGTTGTAAAGATATGCACGCCTTCAGCCTATGTTCAGCCTGGTTTGGTGTGTGGGTACGCTCTGCCTGTAGGCTGGCATTTACGTCTTGCTGGAAGGCCACTCCAAAATTCTGTACCCAACCTCCATAGCCCAGCTGGGGTCTATTTCCCTCACGGTGCACGCTCTCCGTGGTCCTGATTCCTGATGTTGTCCATCAAAAACCGCTGTTTATCAATGGATTATCTACATAGGCATACAAAGGCCAATTATACGCAGCAACAAAGCTACAGACTGGCAGAGGACAAAAACTACTGTCCACTGACAGACCGTCAGCTCTTTCAAATAAAACCCAACAACCATAGGATGACATCAAGTGACCTACAAAAAGAATGGCAAACAGCAGCTGGGGTGAACTGCAGGGTGAGGACGGTTCGAAACAGGCTCCCAGGGGCAGGGCTAGACATTTGTGCAAAGCTAGAAAAAAGCCCTTCATCAATGAGAAGCAAAGTAGAGCCAGACTGAAGTTTGCAAAAGACCGAAAGAATTGGACCGTAGAGGAATGGAGTAAGGTCATTATTTCAGCGTTGCCCCACATCTGGACATCTGATGGTTAGACGGAGACCTGGAGAGTCCTACAAACCACAGTGTCTCACATCCACTGTGAAATTTGGTGGAGGATAGGTGATGATCTGGCGATGCTACAGCGAGGCTTGGATTGGGCAGGACGCATTGTGAAGGATGCACGAATCAAGCCAAGCACAAGGTTATCCTGGAAGAACCTTCTGCTCTGACAATGTTCCCCAACATGGACTATGCTCCATACCACACAGCCAAGTCAATCAAGGTGTGGATGGAGGACCACCAGATGAAGACCCTTTCATGGCCAGCTCAATCTCCAGATCTGAACCCCATTGAAAACCTCTGGAATTTGATCAAGAGGAAGATGGATGGTCACAAGCCATCAAACAAAATTTTTATGCCAGGAATGGAATAAAATCTCCCAACAGCAATGTGACAGGCTGTTGGACAGCATGCCAAGATGCATGAATGCTGTGATTTAAAATCTGGGTTATTCCACAAAATATAGATTTTTGAACTCTTCCTAAATTAAAACATTTGTATTTTGATGTTGAAAAATTTATAGGAATTAGTTTTCTTTGCATTATTTGAGGTCTGAAACCAATGCATCTTTTTTGGTTGCATGTTGACACGTTGTTATTTCCTCTCAATGACAATAGTTTTATTTGGAATTTGGGAGTAATATTGTCGATAATATATAGGGCAAATCAAAAATGTTAATATTACTCAAACACATACTTGAATAGTAGAACCAGAGAAACTGCTAATTTTGCAGTGGTCATTTTTTCCAGAGCTGTATATATACACACCGATCTGCCATTACATTGTGACCACTGACAGGTGAAGGGAATAACACTGATACTCTCATTATCATGGCACCTGTCAGTGGGTGGGATATATTAGGCAGCAAGTGAAAATTCTGTTCTTAAAACTGATGTGTTAGAAGCAGCAAGCGTTAGGATCTGAGCGACTTTGACAAGGGACAAATTGGGATGGCTAGACGACTGGGTCAGAGCATCTCCAAAACTGCAGCCTGCATTGGGGTGTTCTTGCCTGCAGTGGTCAGTACCTATCGAAAGTAGTCTAAGGAAGAAAAAGCGGTGAACCAACGACAGGGTCATGGGCAGCCCACGCTCAGTGATGCACGTGGGGAGCTATAGTTGGCCCCAGGATGCACTATGGGAAGGAGGCAAGTCGGCGGAGGCAGTGTGATGCTTTGGGCAATGTTCCACGGGGGATCCTTGGGTCCTGCCAGACATCTGGATGTTACTCTGAACACATACATAATCACGGATGCAGACCATGTGCACCCTGTTACATGTACATGTCTATCTCAGGAACCTCCTTGCTTCTATCCCTGCATTTCAGTTGCACATGCTACCTTACACCTTCTATTTGCTCGATTGCACTGTCAGAATTGCCATTTGCACTTGCATTTGTCTTAACACACAACTATTCATTCCTCACTTATACATACATTATACTAAATATTTGTAAATGTTCTTGCCTCCCCATTTGCCTTCATTGCACATTTATAATTGCCATTTGTACTGTATTTGCCTTCATTGCACATCAATATATTCCACTAGTAACATACGCTATAATTAATACTTGTCAATTTCCTGCCCTTTTCTACTTGCACTTCTGGTTAGATGCTAACTGCATTTCGATGTACTGTCGTCACACTGCCCAATGAGAATAAAGTTTAATCTAACCTTATCTAAAAAATGTATACATATGTATAATGTGGATAATAGGATTATACCAAACAAGGCTAAAATGTTCCTACATGATTTCCACTAAAAACACAGTGATTCATTTATTTTTTTTAAACAAATAGCGAACTGTTGACATGTCACATATTGGTCTGCGTCATTTCATCAAGGGAGTGTGAAAGGGCCTAAGACTGTGCCAATAAAGAAACTACAGTCAGTATCTTGTATCACATCTCCTTGTTGTGGCCGTCTTCATTACAGTAGGACAATAACTTTTGTTTGACTATAGTGGTACATGAACATGCTTATAGATCCAACAGAAATACCCATCCACTTAACTAGATATGTCTGGGGGGGACATAGCCAGCTGTTAGCCGCGGTCCATTACGTTTGTGCATGACCCATCAACTTGTGTCTAGTAAGCCTCGTCGTTTTATAAACCATTTACTTCCTTATTTATTTCCCCTTAATTTGACAAACATTTTCTCCACTTCCATTTTGTTGATGGCCTTGCCTGGTCACAATTCAACAGCAGGTTCAGGCGGTTTGAGGATTACGACATTAGCTCATCTACCTACTGTACACACTACTTATGTTAGTGATGATCGATTTTTGTGATAAAAATACAACATCATCCAGAACGAGCAAATTTGACTGTCGCTTCAGGATCAAATTCCTGTGAACACAGACACCGACTCCCGAACAAAATCGCAGAATACGATGGTAATAGTTTTTAGAAGACAGACAATACGCATAAAGATAATACTTATCTTTGAAACACCGACAGTGGACATGCTCACGTGTTGTTGTGTGCCAGGCTCTGCCTATTACAAGAAAACCCACAGAAGGCCTCTTTTGTGCTTCGTTGGCCTGGTGCCGGCAACCGATCTCACGGGTAAACAGCTGCCCTACTTTCCCAGGGAAGTGCTAACAGACACACATCACGTCTCCTGCGTCCTAGGTATTTGGGGTACCACAGATTTATTTATTTTCTGTTCGATACCAATTAATACCAAACGCTGGAATCTCGACACAGATACTGATGCATTTAAAGTAAACTAATTATACTTTCAAAGTAAACCAATTCTACTTTTAAAGTAAACTCATTCTGCTTTTCAACTTGACTTGGTTCTTGAAAAGGGGCAAGTATTAGGGCATTTGTTGCAGAATGCAGAGTTCACCTGCTCAGCCGTGGACCACTGGAACTCACAGTTGCCATATGCCTCTTGGTGGCCTCCCTGACCGGTGCCCTTCTTGCCAGGATACTCAGTTTATGAGGATGGGCTGCTCTAGACAGAATCACAGTTGTGCCACATTCTCTCCATTTCTTGTTAATGGCCATTACGGTGCTTCTGGGGATATTCAATGCCTTGAAAATGTTCCTACAGCCATCCCCTGATCGGTGCTTATTTCGGATTTTCTTTGAATATCCCGTCGTCCTGGGACTGTGGGACCTCCCAGAGATATGCATATTTAACCTGAAATCACATAAAACACCTCAATTGCACACAGGTACTGTAACCTCCATTCAACAAATATTCTGAGGACAACTGTTTGCACTACAGCTTATTCAGGTGTGTCATAGCAAAGGAGTTTAACTCTACTTATATTGGTTTTGTAATAATTTTAAAGCATATTGCTAAATAATTACAATCAATCAATCAATCAAAATTATTTTACAAACCCCTTTTTACATCAGCAGTTGTCACAAAGTGCTTTCACAAAACACCCGGCCTTAAACCCCAAGGAACAAACCACAGTAGTGTTGAACTTAAGCCCCTAGGAAAAACTCGCTAGGATGGCCGAAATTTTGCAGCACAGATTTGTCTATAGTGAAAAACATTTGGCTGGTTTTGAAAATGCTGCAAACGAAGCCGCCCACTTTCTCAGAGTTGACATATTGAGAACAGAGCTGTCATTCTATCCAAGTCTATGGTCTACAGAACAATCCTCCAAGACATTGTGATAATGGCGCGTTCATGGTCAAACAGACCCCATTAGCAAACTGATTAGACATGTGCAGTCCACAAGGAAAAATAACTAGGGCCTAGTTTGTTTAGTTTATCACCATCGTCATCGTCTCATTAGCTACATCTGCCTTAGATGGTTCTTAAGAAAATAATTGTTGCGGACTTTGAATATGGCCACAATGTACCTTTATCACTTTGTAATCCATTGAACCCATTCATCGCAGCTCAATATTAAATATAATGTCTCCCCCACGCTTGGAAGCATTTCCCATGAAGTCCCTGCATGTTCTCTCGCTACCTACCCATTCCTGAGTTTTCATGATTTCTGCTTATTTCTTTTCCGTCTTCCTCCCTATTCCTTCTCCCTATCTTCTTTCACCTCTCCTCCTTTATCCTCCGCTCTCCTCCTCTTTTAACCTCCTCTCCTCCTCCCCCCATCCTCGATATAGAGGGTAATGGTGAGCTATGAGCAGCCACCTCAGGGATGAGAGAAGCATCAATCTGTCCGCGCTGACACACTATACATTTGATTTGTTTTCCGTGTGACAGCGCTGCGTACCGCTACACACCGAGCAAGAGGCCCAGAAGGGGAAGTGGTGAGAGGCAGACGAAGGGCGGGGGGGGGGGGGGGGGGGGGGGGGGGGGGGGGGGGGGGGGGGGGGGGGGGGGGGGGGGGGTTGGAGGGGCCTGGGTTTGGTGAAGCAGGTTGAGGGAGAGCGACTGAAAGATGAGCAGG
>JACXGJ010006774.1:0-32996 GCA_016801105.1 Esox niger
CCTCTGCACCCCTCATCTCCTCTCATCTCCTCTGCACCCCTCATCTCCTCTCATCTCCTTTGCACCCCTTGTCTCCACGCATCCCTTGTCTCTTCTCATCGCTTCTGCACACATCATCTCCTGGCTTCCTTTTTTCCTTTTCTACTCTTTTGTCACTGGGCCAGAGCAGCATCACATATGTTCTTCTATTGCTTCCTGCTTCTCCTTTTGCCTCAGCTACAGCTATTTCTTCACCCTTAGCCTGGGTGTTTTTATCCCAACCCTGACAAGGTCCTGATGATCAGTCAGGTGAGGGTGGGGCTGGCCCTGCTGGCTGTCATCAGAAGGTTTTGGCACCTTCCAGCATCTTCTCTTGGGTGAGCTGGTGCAATGCTGATGTAGGCAAGGGCACATTCACACTGCAATAAATAAAATGGTTGTCTATGCCTTATGTTTTTACATTCGCCACCTCTTAGACACCAAGGTGTCCTTGTTCACACCAATAAAGGAGGATGCTGAAAGATTATCTTCTTTTTTTAAATGTCTGCCCATTGGATTTTTAAGACCTTCTCTTCTGATGAAGCCTCTATTTTCAGTATTCCATGCTTTAAGGGAATTTTCGGAATAACCTGCAGTGTGCATAGTTTCCCACAGTTTATCATACAAACAACAATATGAAACGTATTATGAAACTGGGTAATTCAGTTTGCAATTCACTGTATGAATTGACTGTTATAATAATATGCAGCAGCAAAGTACATCCAAAATCTTGGCTTTGCATCAATATATTTTGGGGGAATTAAGGCCAAAAAGTTCTCATCAGACTATTATATTATTATGGTTTTGGGAGGGGAAATGTGTCCTCTTGGAAGATTTGTATGGACATTGACATAATTTTTTTAAATACCACCCTACCCCACAGCTCAAACGTGTGCACAATTGTGCTATGTAGTGAGTGCCCATTCCTGGCTGGCAGAAATTCCTGCAGCTACTTTAACATGGTCTTTCTCATTGATGGTCTTTCTCCCTGATGGTCTTTATACCTGATGGCCGGTCTCTCAGATGGTCTTTCTATCTGATGGTCTTTCTACCTGATGGTCTTCCTACCTGATGGTCTTTCTCCCTGATGGTCTGTCTCACTGATGTTCTTTCTGCCGGATAGTCTGTCTCTCTGATGGACTTTCTATCTGATGGACTTTCTATATGATGGTCTTTCTGCCTCTTTGCTCTTTTTCCCCTGATGGTCTTTCTGCCTGATGGTCTTTCTCCCTGATGGTCTTTCTCTTTGCCCTGTTAATTGTTTTAGAAGGAAGTTGTGAAATTCATTAAGTCCTAATTGTGCCTTCTTGCTGCTACTTGTTAATACTGGTCTTTACAGTGTTACAATAAATATGTAATGTCTTTGATATCATTTCATATATTTCTCCTAAACTTTTACTTTTAGGATGAGTATAAATTAAGATAAATCTTTTGTCAGCTCTGTGTGAAAAATAGCTATCTGCAGTATGCAGGCAAGAATCTCCTATTTGGCTGATCAGAATCACTTCAAATGATGTCAGGTGATGGCAAGTAACCTTTGTAGGTGATTTTTTATGTAATTATATGGACGCAGTTACAACACCCAGCTAATGTAATTATACAGACCCAGTTAAACCCCCATTGTGAAGGGTGGGTACAGTCATTCAATCAAGGCAATGAGAGATTTTATTTTATTTAAAAATAACCGATTTGTTTTTCACTTCAAAATGGCTATTCAGAAGATCTTATTTAAGGTGAAAAATGGTTTGACATGATTTGTCTTCATTTCAGCCTTCACATAAACACAAGCTGTGTTTTTGAAAAAGATGTGTAGACTTTTTTATCCACTGCACTTGCTGAAGTGTGGGATCGAATCTGACGTACTGCTCTTTCAGCAAAACCTCTCTGTAATTCATCACTCTAATAGAGCATGAAATGCTTTAAACAGCTGTAGGAAAGGCTACCCCTGCATCAAAGGGATTGACTGCTAAAATGGTCAACAATGGAACGAGGATCTTGGTAAATTGTATGGATTACATCAATAATTATAGTACCTGAAATTGTTCTCAAAACAACCTGGTTTTGTGGGGGAAGCAGGATGACACCTAGACAAAAAGGTACATTTGCATTTTGCTTCTGTTGTTTGTCAAAATTGGAACTGTGCTTCAGGCGGATGGTGTTTTTAAAAATCTGTTTTTGAAAACTAGGCCAAAATGTGTATATACTACTAAGTTGTTGTAAATGCCAGATAGATTAACTATAATGCTGCTCTAAGTCATTCGCCTGATTGAATGCATGTTCAATCTCTCTGTTTTCTTGTGTTCTACCAGGTTGAGAACTAATTGTTATTTATTAAACAGGCAACGTTGTGATTCCCTCTATTTGGGTACATGTACAGTAAGGGTCCAAGATGAATTGGTGTGTGTCATCCAGGTCCATGTGTACATGTGGGGACCAGACACCCTCACAAAATTGGAAAACCTGACCATTCGGCCACTGCATGGTTTTTCAGCCGGTCACCAATAGGGAAAATGCTTTGCAAGCAAGTAAGTTTATTTATATAGCACAATTCATACATAGAAGCAATTCAATGTGCTTTACAGTGAAAACAGAAATAATGTAATACAATCAAAACAGTTTACACAGAGGTTGTTCCTCTGATAGCACCAGAACTTGCATTACAATTGGTAAAATATAGCAGGATATACATTTAATAACAAAATAAATCAAGTAGAGAAATATAAAATACAGCATAATAATAAAACATAGAATAATAAAATATATGCAGCTTTGAAGTAAGGTTACAGTTAAGCAGAATTTGGCAAACCGTTAGCTTTAAGGACAACGAGTAAGTGTTTGGTGTTGGTTAAGTTTACAAAGGATAACAAGTATTGTGTCTGTGTGTGTGTGTGTGTGTGTGTGTGTGACCAACTATACTTAATGCTGTTAATAAGTGATTCAATTTAGTAATCCTCCATAAAACAACATGAAATGCTATTTACACATTTCAGAAGACAAAACGCAAATATCAAACAGTGAAATAACTAGTTATCTTGTAATATGCAGCTTAATTTATTTCCCTACTCTCAGGTATTGCAATCGATTTATGGGGAAGCTTAGGCTTACTGATATCACATCATGACTCTGTCCTTCCTTCACAGGGTGACAGTGACAGCAGCCTGTAACATGGATTTCAGCCGTTTCCCTCTGGACACACAGACCTGCTCACTGGAGCTGGAGAGCTGTGAGTAACATACATCTATAAGCTGCTATGATGGCTGATACGGTCAGAACATACAGCGTTCCTAACAGGTAGAATACTGCGAAACAATGAGTAAACCCCATACTACATCAATCCATTAAGCTTTGTCTCAAAGTGATCAGGTCACAAAGTGTTATCTTCATGTTTACAGTTATAGTTTTAAATACACCAAATGATCATTACAGAGAACGTATTTAATGTCGGCCATGCTCCCCAGATGCCTATACAGATGAGGATCTGATGCTGTACTGGAAGAGCGGGGATGAGTCCTTGAGTACGGACGACCGTATCTCCCTGTCTCAGTTCCTCATCCAGAAGTTCCACACCACCTCTCGCCTGGCATTTTACAGTAGCACAGGTACTGATAAACGTGGCACATTTCACTAGTTGTGGCTGAACCAAAGGTATTAACACAGTTTGTGTTGATTGTATATTCATTAAATTATGTGAATTGATATTCCCATTGGTTCTTTTTGACCCATTTTGGGTGGTGTTTTTCCTCCTGTACAGGATGGTACAACCGTCTGTACATCAACTTCACACTCCGGAGACACATCTTCTTCTTCCTGCTCCAGACCTACTTCCCCGCCACTCTCATGGTCATGTTGTCCTGGGTGTCCTTCTGGATTGACCGCCGGGCCGTTCCAGCGCGTGTCTCCCTGGGTAAGATCACTGCCGTGTGATACTAGCAGCCCTCAGCTCGGAAGTCTTATGACCTGATTGCGACGTACTGCTGTTACGTCGGTTTCTTCTGCCCGTCCCTTCAGGAATCACCACGGTGCTCACCATGTCCACCATTATTACTGGAGTCAACGCCTCAATGCCCCGGGTGTCTTACATCAAGGCTGTGGATATCTACCTGTGGGTCAGCTTTGTGTTTGTCTTCCTGTCTGTGCTGGAGTATGCTGCTGTCAACTACCTTTCCACTGTACAGGACCGCAGGGAACGCAAGATGAGAGACGAGATGAGGGAGCGGGCCAGGTCCCAGGTATTTCATCCTGTCTTTAGCATCCCCCATTAGCTGCCAAATGGGGTCCACACTAGAACAATCAAACGTCATATAATGGAGAATATCAACAGACAAATATAATACAAAGAGAGAACTACAAAAAACATTGAAAAAATATTTATCATAACTCTGAATAACAGGAGACAATTTCTAGCACTGTATTAATTTTGCAATCCCTTGTTCTACTGAGATAGGGGTTTTGTTTGCGCAGACTGTGACACCACTGAAAACTCTTATTTCTGAATATATATCCTGCTCATCACACAAATGCACTGACATTGATAACACTATGTAACACCATTTTTTTTCCTGGGTAGTAAATATTTGGTAATTGCTAATGCCTGAAAAGTATAGAAATTTGCTATTATTCCCCACAAACGTTGCTTTTGTGACCAGGACAGTGATATTTTGAAACGTACCAATTGACCATAGGTAATATGTGAACATCTGAATCCAAATTAACATGTAATTTACTAAAGAATTATACTGTAAATCACTGTCATGAATCAGCCCCGAAATGTAGTCCCCCATCATGTTCATGTTATATTGTCCTTGTTAGCACCGTTCCAGGTCCAGTATATCCTGGTGGAAGCGTTTGCCTTGCTCCTCCGAGTACAATCTCTTGTTCTACTTGAATTTATCAAGATGAGCATCAACGATATGGACTTTGAGGGACATCCTACAGCCCATTGTGCCCAATTTCTTCATCAGAGTCTGAACCAGCTCCACATAGTTTTGAGCCTTGTGATTACCCGGGAAGCCCCAAACGCGACAAAGCTGTTCCAATCCACTTTATCCTAACAAGTAATCTTCTTGGGGAATTCATTACTCTCCAGAATTTTCCACTCCAGAATCTGTGGTCCGCCGAAGACACCGGCTTTGATCTTTGCCCCAGTCAGCACAGGGAAGAAGTCTTGAAGGTACTTGAAGGCTGCTGAGGACCTTACCCAGAGCTCTGACACATTGTGTCATGAGGCCCAATTTGATGTGCAGTGGTAGCATCAGCACCTTCTGGGGGTCCACTAGTGGCTCCCACTTGACGTTGTCCCTCCCCACAGAGAATTCGGTCCACTGTGGCCAGTCCCGTCTGTGGTAGTGCGCCTTAGTTTCCCTGCTGTCCCAAAGGCAAAGAAATTGGGTAAAACCACCTTGAAAACCCCTCAGGAATACAACCATTCAAGTGGCCTTAATACAAGTCTCCTATGATCTCCCAGCCGTACTCATCATACATTAAGACACCTAGCAAGGTCTTGATGGTGTCGTAATCCTGTATTCATACTACTATTTATATAACTGGAAAGTTCTAGAAGTTACTGCAAGTTCACTCAACACTGAATCTATGTGATGTTCTGGAAAATAGGTTCATTTCAAAATATCACTGTCCTGGTCACATAAGCAAATTTGGGGGAAAAATAGCAATTTTCGACACTTTTGAGGCACATGCAATTAGGAAATAACACTTACTGTTCAGAAACAAAAGAAAGTGTTACACGGTATAATATAAGTGTACTCAAATATAGAACAGTGGGGCTCCTAATACAGTCCTCTTCGTTTTCTGCACTTATGTTAAATTGGATTGTGAGACACATCCTTGCCTCTTCTAAGTGCTAACTGCCACATCCAATCATCAGATCTTTCATTAACATCAGTGCCTAATTCAACCTACAAGATCAATGAAATGAATGAAACCAACTAACGACCCTCCAGAATGACCTCTCTCTTTCCTTCACCTCGTCTCTTGTCCCGCAGTCGCTGCCCTGCAACTGTGGCATGTCCCAGACCAGAACCATGATTCTGGACGGTACCTACAGCGAGGCGGACACCAACAGCTTGGCCGGCTACACCTCAGGACACATGGGGCCCGAGGAAGACGTGGAGATGCCCCGCGAGGTGATGACCGAGAAGCAGCCTCCCGGGGAACACATGGTGGTTCATCTGTCAGTCAGCAGTGAGTCAACGGCAACCAAGAAGAAAGGCATCCGGGCCCTGAGCATCATCCAGAACACGCACACCATCGACAAGTACTCCAGGATGTTGTTCCCCGGCTCCTACATCCTGTTCAACATCATATACTGGTGTTCCTACTGTATAGGAGCATGAGGTCAACTACTTAGGTCCCTGGCCTAATGTAATGCACTATATAGGGAAAAAGGTGCCATTTGGGAGGTAGGCTGTGTTCATCCAACCCATGTCACGGGTGATGAAAGAGGTACTGAGGTTTACATGGACACTTGATACCAATTGCCAATATTTGAGATGAACTATTGATTAGGAACAGGTCCATATCAGACTGATCTAGATGGGTCTGTTCTTAGGATGTACAGTATGTTAAAACAAAGGCGACTCACTCGTAAAGGACAAGGGATTGTCAAAGGTCCGAGAACTGGGTGCTAGTGGGTTTTAGGAATGAATGACCAAACTTAGGGAAAAGCACCAAAGAGAGACCGACACGTTTCATTAGCTTTTGTACATTTCTTTCAATTGCTTTTCCGGGCTAGTGGCTGCTCTTCAACTGTCTCAGCTTTTGTTTAATAATCTCCTGTCTTACAGAACCTTTATTTCAACATGTTTTGTTATCTGTTCTGGGCATTTGGCAGATGTATGTCTATAACGTGGTTAGCTTTTCATTAAGGTCTATTTCACTAAGTCCTATTTCAGTCTGTTGAAACAGCTTGGTGTTTGACAGAGTGGAAGTAAATGTTTGTGTCTCAAATGGGACCCGATTCCCTTTTTAGTGCACTCCTTTTGACTGTCGTCAGTGTACTTTAAAAGCAAAGGGGTGCGATTTGAAGGTGCAAAAGTAAATTGGTCTGGATTATAGGTTCTGCTACTAATGTATGTAAAAACCATGATGTAACATAGTGCTATTGTACAAATTAATGTAGGACTACAATGTAAATACACCTATAAAATGTAAATATATCTAAAGACAATGTGGCACTTCATAAAGGCTCATGGGACAATGGTTAGGGGAATTTCAAACCATTAGGGATGTTCTATGTGATCAGCCATCGTATTTTGAGGAGCTCATGTAGAGCCGCAATAACACATGGCTTGAGATAGGTTGTGTCCCAAATGGGCCCCATTTCTGTATGTAGTGCAACGAAGGGCCCATAGAGGTCTAATAAGAAGTATCGCACTATGCAAGGAACAGGGTACACATTGGGACACAATCACTGGCATCTAAAAAGTATAGTATTGTGCATTTTCAAATGCGAAGAAAATCATGCTTTATTTTAAACACTTTTGGCATTACTTGTCAAGTGAGGAACTGGAAATGAAAAACTGTTAGTAAACTGTGGTTTTGTGTCAAACTGTGGGCAGAAGTAAGCATTAAATAAATGCAGTTGTAAGTTACAGAGTTTCACAAGAATACAGTGAACATTAATGCGTTTTGTGAATCCATCAATTCCTTTAGCAATTCTATTTTGAATAAGGGGTAATCAGTAACTTATTTTCCTGTTGCAATATGTTAATATTGTTGAGGAAGAAAAACAGAATGTATTTGCATAATTTGGTGTTATTAAAATATTATTGATGAAATATGTTTATATTGTATTTGTAGCAAGTAAGCACAGCACAGCACAGCACAACCACTATTCAGAACAATAACCCCAAATTGTATGTTTCTCTCACCTTAAACGCCAAAGATAGAAATTATATTTTCCCCAGTGGGAACCTGTACCCTTAGAGACTGATTTGTTTTTAGGTCCCCATATGTATATATAGCCCTGGATCACACACACACACACACCCACACACACCCACACACGTCAGCTATCTAAATTGAAATGATAAGGTTAAATGCCCTTAAAACATACTATATCAAAATGATCCTAAACCAAAATCTAACCATAACCTAATCCCAAAGAGCTAACCATACCCCTATATAACCTGTACACTTAGAACTAATTCTAACCCTAACCCCGGTTGTAACTTTCATCCTAACATGACAGGAATAGCTTTTTCAAAACATCAAAAATGTCCCTGTTAGTTTTATTTTCTATGTTAATATTGTAAAAGCTGTTCACACACACACACACACACACACACACCCACACACACACACACATTTGTTTTACTATACAGAAAACCATAAAACCCCTAACCCTAACCTAATTTAACCTCAATAACCACACCTTTATGGCTAACTTAATCTTGCCCTAATGCCTAAACCTAACTGGTCATGCCCTAAACAGAATAGTCATAATATTATTAACACACACACACACACACACAGAGAGAGAGAGAGAGAGAGAGAGAGAGAGATATATAAGTCATATTTATTAACTTACAAGACATATTTATTATGTGAATCACCTACACTTATTCCCACGATGTCTACTCTAGCGCGCGCATTTCAGTTTGAATTTTCTTTACGCAGGACGCTCACGCCCCACGGTTATCAGTTGCTCTGCGGATTTGCTGCTCTCGTCTGGCTAAATCTGTTCGACCTGCCTAAGCAGCTATAGCAAGCAAAGGCCTCTTGCCTTTACTTCCTGCGGCATGCTGTAACTTTACAGTGTATATTAAGACATTTGTGAACAGATAGGATAGTTGTTACTTTCACCAGATGCACAGGTATCGGTAAGTTGTTTCTTTGTTTCCTTTTAATGGTTATTTGGTGTTTGATATTTCTATCGCAGCCTAAATGATTACGAGTTATTGCTCATCTTTACAATATAACTATCGGACTACAGTAGTTTAAAATTTATTAATATAGACTACATTTCCCTGTGTATATCTTCTGTAATGTTTTAATTAGAATCAAAATCTAAAAACATGCTGAGATCGCTTACCGTTTCAGTCGTTAACTATTTCCGTAGAAGTTATTTGGTTACATGCAAATAAGAAATAATTGTTCTAAAAATCCAGATCATTTTTCTTTAAAAATAATTGCCGCTACAATCTTTTTTCAGTGTGTTTAAAATAAAACGAATTAATCGTTTTGACGGTCTATTTACGTTTAGGAATCGCGAGCTGTCAAACCACAGATGGCGCAGGGAGGGTTCTCGTAAACTCTTAAAATGCGCTTTTAACTTAATATTTTTAATTTTTATGTTGGTTGATTTAGTTCATTCAATGAAATAACGAACAGGAATTATTAGGTGTATGGGTTTTGTCAAGGTTTTTGCCAAAACCATGCAATTGTGCATTCATAGACATTATTGTCTGTAGACCGAGGGACTTAGGGAATTGTCTGTTAGTGTTATGGGCTGTGGTGGGGGAAATGAGTCACTCAGCAAGAAGGTTCATTCTGGTTAGATTTTCTTCAAACCACCCCTTTTTCCTACTATACCAACTTGTGATCATGACTAGCCTACAAAGCAATGCAGTGTATTCTGTTCAAGAATTCCACTTTCCCTGAGGGGCAGCCCAGTAAAAACATAGATGTCTGTGTTTGGAAGCGCATCACAAGAGCCACAGCAAGACATTCACCAAAGCCATCGTATCAAGAGCCATCATGTAATAAAGTGCTACCACCTCATTACAGAACGAATGCCATTATAAGGTGGGGTAGTAGATGTTAAAACAACTGCTTTAGTTATAATTATTGTCTGCTCTGCTGTATGCAAACACACCACCCTCATTCCTTCCTGACAAGATTCCTAAGGGCTGCCAACAGTGAACGTAGTATTGCGATTACACCCGGGGAATTCTTTTGTGTTGTCTACTTTCATCAGATGGGTCCATTTGTACACTATGTGATAGATCCTAGGTAGTAATGTATTGCTCTGTTGGAGGAAACCTGTGGGTCATAGCAGTAGGCCTGGACATAGTGTTTGTGGTCTGGCTCAAGCGTTCACATCCTGAATACACAGGGTGAGAGCGTTGCGACATGAGTGAAACAACATGTCCCCATATAATTTTTAGGCTGTATTGTTCACCTGACCAACTGACTGAACCATTTCTATTCACCAATGCACTCACGCACTCACGCACGCACGCACGCACGAACATACGTTATTCTGCTGTTTATAAAAACAGTTGTGAGGTGATTGTTGTTTTTCAATCTCAGACTCCCCCATGTTTCTCTCCTTCCTAGTCTGGTGTGTTCAGATGACACAGCAGGAGCAGCAGGAGTTCCAGGAGAGCCTGCAGGCAGCCCTGTCCTGGATGCAGGCCGTCCAGGAGAAACTCCGGATCAATGACAACACCCAGGGCCCTCGGGCTGCCCTTGAGGCCAGGCTGAGAGAGACAGAGGTGAGACAGAACTGTAACAGCTGAAGTTTCACCTATTCAGCCAGTCTGTGCTTCAGTCTGCTTCATATTCATTGAGATTCACTGCAGTGTCTGGTTTTTTGTGATATTGTTCTTTTCTAGAACCGCCTAATACTGTTCCCACCGTATGTATTGGGACAGTAAAATCGAAATAGCTGTTTTTGCGGTACAGTCAAGGTTACAAGGTCTACAAGTTTCCACTTTCCCCCCTGATGAACTCCTTGGTAGAATGGCAGCGAGTTTGTTGTCTTTGTCCTTTTTCATTGTGAAGCACCGCCCCATGAGTCTGGTTGCATTTTCTTGTACATTGGCAGCGAAGAGGCTTCTGTGCACTTCTGAATCTACTCTGTTGCTGCCTATATATACAGGTTGCCCAAATTGCACAAAAATGTGTTATAGCTTTAAACTCAATTAGTGATATTATGACACAGTGACTGAGTGTATCCAAGTAATCCTTACCGTGTAATCTTAGCATGTTTGCTATTCCTAATTTTATATATTTACTTATGCAATGTTCCTCATATTTAACCCATGCTTTCATTTGTAAAGTACGTCAGTTAGACAGCGCTGAAATAAAATGTTTTTTCCATTGACATGCTTTCAAAACAGAGAACGTTTCAGGTTTGTTCGGGGTTGGCTGATCTATTCTGTAGTCAGGTGTGCACTGTGTATAATAATGTTCTACGCACATGGAGTGTTCAAAGGACCCACTGACTGGTTAAACTGGGTCAGCATTTGCAGTGCCAGTTTGAAGGCTCGTGGCTTGGAAGTGATTATCAAACCATCTGATAGTGTTTACAACAAAGATGATGGCCGTCTTGCCTTACTCTCTTTTTCCATTTCTTTTGAGGAGTGAGCAATCTTTTCTCTTGTGGTATTTTCTTTATTTAGACAACAATAAAGCAAATGCATGAACAGAACTTCTAAGATGTGGCGGGACCTCAACTGAGCCCTTGTCTTTAACAACATTTAGTCAAGGTGCTGTAGTTGGCCCAGAGGTGATTGTTAATGTGGACTGTAGCAAAAACGGATGTCGGTAGGGAAGAAGGGTTAGTAGGATTTTGTTGCTTATTGGCTGTTAGTGGATGGGCCGGACATGTGGGGATCCAGTCCACCATCACCATATTCATCTGTGTTTCCCAAATCACACACTGTTCGTAGTGTGCTACTACTGACAATGCACGGCACATAGGCCTACTATCAAAATTAGGGCGCAATATTGGGAAAAGGCTGCCTTTTTGGGACCTATGCGATGTGTCTGTGATCTCATCATTACTTGTGTGTTATCACTGGACAGAAAATCCTGGAGTCGGAGCACGAGGGCCGTGTGAAGATGGACATGGTGTTGGTGGCTGCAGACGTTTTACTGCAGAACGGAGATGAAGAGACTAGAAACAACACGCATGTCAAACTTAAAGACCTCAAAACATTATGGGAGGAGACTTGCACCTACATCATCCACTGCCACAGGCATGTAACCTCTCACTCCTCCATGACCTTCCAAAACCTATGATCTCAGGCAGTGAAAATAGCAGGTCAGTTATGGAATCTTTCCTAAAGCCTCAACTGATATGAACAGAAACGTCCCTTTTCTCCCAGAAAGTGAAAGTCTTCCATTTCATTGGTGCATAAGCAACATAATGTATGCATAAGAGAATTCATTCCATTTGGTCAGTTCTAGATTTTGTCTTAAATTCTTTTTTTTGACATGTTTCAGTTCAGTATTTCTAACCAGAAATAAATGTTTCACAATGAAATACTGTCTCAAGAATAGTTTATAAATAGTTTCTTAATGTATTATTTGCTCCGGTAGTTATTATAAAGGGTCGTCTCCCATGCCTTTTTCTTCCCAGCCGTGTAGAGTGGGTGTGGTTGCACTGGAATGAGTACCTGAAGGCCTTTGAAGAGTTTCAGATGTGGTTGGTCTGCACGCAGCGCTGTCTGGAGCCGGAGGTGGAGCTACAGCTTGGGGTGAAAGAGAAACTCTGGCAGGTGAGAGGACACACTTGGGGTGAATTCATTCTGCCAAACAAAACATTCAGTTGAACAATGTTTTTGCCACACAGAAGCAAAGACTTAGAAACTTTTGGCATCGCTTTGTTTTGCAAAATGTTTGCAACAAATTGTTGTGTTTGGCATAAGGAACACATCCCCGGCGCTGTGTGTTAACTGTCGTCATGTGGGGAGGAAATGAATTGTGCCAAGTGTCTGAAATAACCGCGTGAGTAGAAAGGATAATGCGTGTTTGAAATTCCACCATGTACATTCATTTCTGGTGGCAGGTGAATAAATAAACAGAATAGCTGTGCAAAATTTCAATTGTTCACATGACTTTTAAGTTGGACGCTCACATGGGGATAGGACATTTTTCTAAATCCAATTGAATTTGCCTGTGACGTGTCCATGGACCAGAACTAATGCACTTCCTGTTTTGAGCCTGGTTGTATGGAACAGTGAGATAGCTACCTCAGGCTAGCCTTCAAATGCTGATTGCTAATGTGGAAAATATGTGAATGAATATAATGTGTCTTCCAGGCTAAAATGACAATATGAATGACAGGAAGGTGTGCGTGCGTGCGTGCCTTCCAAGTGGAATTGACATTGTGTGTGTGTGTGTGTGTGTGTGTGTGTGTGTGTGTGTGTGTGTGTGTGTGTGTGTGTGTGTGTGTGTGTGTGTTTGTCAGGTGGACCACCAATCTGTCGTGTTAAGCGACGTGCAGAGCAAGGCTCAGCTTTTGGAGAGGCTCCTGGACGAGGCTGCCATACTGCACAATCGCATCCAGGACCCCAGTGTGGACCAGGAAGCACAGGAGAGAATGCAGGAGGAATATAACAGCATAAGGGACAGGGCTGAGGTGTGTGTGTGTGCGTGCGTGCGTGCGTGCGTGCGTGCGTCAGTATACACAGGCATATTGGTGACTTGTTCAACATCTCAATCTATCTTTTCAAACACTCTGCATGAAACTCAGACTGGTGTTCCTTTGTGGAGCCGCGGTGCTGAATGTGGACACCATAATTACTGTCAGGCTACATAGCAGGCATACTGGGTTGGTTGAAACCATGTTGCTTGAACTGAGGGGTTTAATCACTTCCAGACAGGCTGCAGCAGCGTATAGTAAGTCCTCCATTCTCAGAGTCAATTGACTTTCGTGTGAAACAACACTGTTGATGAATACTCAATTCGCCCCCGATTTTCTTTCTTTTCTTCTTCGGCAGTCACATAGTCAAGACAATGCTCCTGTTTCTCTCTGTGCTTCCTGTAGCCCTTTGAAACATCTGACAGTACGGAGAGCAACAACAGTCTTTCCCTCTGCCTTTATTATTAAAGGGACGGTCTTTCAGGACTGCTTGCTCGTTTGAACATGATTATGTTGAGGCGGGGCAGGTGGTCCAATGGGGGAGTATCATAATTATTCATGTCCTTTTGTAGCTTGTTTTTTAGATGGGCACATGTGTTCCTTGGAACACTTTCAAAGAAGCCATGATACCATCAGACTGTTCAAAGCTAATAGGCCCTCTGTATTTTACCATTCTAAGTAGTAAGCTAATATGTACACCATCTTTCATTTTGTTTATCCTTTGTAGTGAAATATTCTTTGAATTGTCTTTGAAACAGTCAAGCTGTGTCTCTAGGTTTATGAAAAGAGCTCTCTAATCCCCATGTGTTACATTATAACCAGGAAAGACTGTCGGTGCTGCAGAAGATAGCAGAGGAGCACCAGCAGTATCAGGGCTATGTCCTAAAATTCCAGTCGTGGCTGTTGTCCAAGACCAAGGAGCTCAACACCCTGACTGAGGCGGAGAACACCGCTGAGAACAAGCTCCGAGCCCTGCAGGTAAGAGCAGTAAGACCCTAGTCACCTGACCGCTCAAAGGGACGGGTGAGAGTACAGCCTAGTCACCTGACCGCTCAAAGGGACGGGTGAGAGTACAGCCTAGTCACCTGACCGGTCAAAGGGACGGGTGAGAGTACAGCCTAGTCACCTGACCGGTCAAAGGGACGGGTGAGAGTACAGCCTAGTCACCTGACCGGTCAAAGGGACGGGTGAGAGTACAGCCTAGTCACCTGACCGGTCAAAGGGACGGGTGAGAGTACAGCGTAGTCACCTGACCGGTCAAAGGGACGGGTGAGAGTACAGCCTAGTCACCTGACCGGTCAAAGGGACGGGTGAGAGTACAGCCTAGTCACCTGACCGGTCAAAGGGACGGGTGTGCTTTGTCTCTAATGAATCCCCGTTGCAATGACACAAGTGATGCAGTGTCTTAAACAGCTGTGACATTTCGCTGACACGCACGCTCCCCACTTGAATAAAGTTTGTATTCCTATTTCAAGGATGGATGTCCTGCTGTCAGCAGCTTGTCCTTTCCTTGTTGAGTGACACGGATTTGTGCATCTCTGCCAGGCGCTCGATGACAGCGTGGCCAGTGAGGAGCGGACTCTGCTGCTCATCGAGGCCACGGCCAAGGAGGTGCAGGCCACTACGTCCCCCAAGGGTGCAGAGGTGGTTGCGGAGGAGGCGGAGGAGGTGCGTGCATCCTGGCAGAGGCTCCGTCTGGACCTGTCTGCTGCCGGGGAGGGGCTGAGGAGCAGCCTGGACTCCCAGAACCAGTACCAGAGCCGCTGTAGTCGCCTTGGGGAAGATATCGGGCAGCTCCGGGCCCTGCTGCACAGCCTGAACGAAGACCTGGAGACGGCCAGGGACGGGGAGCGGACCGAGGAACAGATGGTGGGACAGTGGAGGAAGTACACGGTAGGAGATATTCCACTTCTTGCTTTCGTTTTCAGTTGCTTTCTCTCTCTCACCCTCTCTCCAGTCCTCTCTCCTCTTTGACCTTTCTGCCTTTCCAATCTCCTTATCTTCACTTTCCCCCACTTTCATTCTCTGGCAGTTCTGCCGCTTTCTTTCCTCAACGCTGAGGTTGACAGCTTTAGGTAGTATCTACTACAGGTGTCTGACTCAGCCTGGGAGGTTGCCGTAACTATCACCTTTCAACAATGCCCTCTGGCTGAATGCCTAGGAGAGGTGTGGTTGACTGGAGATGAAGAGATAATAGTTGTGGGCGGGTAACCTTCCAGTCAAACCGCTGTCCACAGGTGTGGTGTTGAATGTTCCCATCTATTAGACAGACGCAGTGGCTTGCTTACACACACTGTGTTTGTAGTGTAAAATGCGGATGATTTGACTTAATTTAGGCCTCAGACTCATAGATGATGGAGAGGAGATCAGGCTGTGGATGATTACTGAGTTCAGTCTGAGGAAGAAAAGCTGTCAGACGACTCAGATAATTAGTAATAGAGTATGACTGCATTTTTTCTAGCAAAATGCACTTAACCAATTACTACATCAGAGGCTTGTTTGCTTGCTGCTTTCATTCCACTGAAGTGAATTTCACTCCCGTCAAGGACGTTTTTGTTGTTCAGGATTGTAATAGAGGTTGAAAACCACCTGACTTAAACTTAAAAAATGTCAAGATGAAAACAGACTTTTTTTAAGGCAGAAAGAAAATCTGGTTTAACAGTTTAACTATGTCACTAAAAGGAGTACCAGGTTAGTTTGTACGCCAGTTTGGTTGTTGCTGTTGGCAGTTTGTGTGTAGGGTGGGAACTATGTGGTTCCTTGGGTGGCATCTGATTTATTTGTTGTTGTTTTTTCCGCTCACAGAATGTCCGGGATACTCTCTTAGCTGAGGAACCCCAGGTGGAGAACCTGAAGTCCCAGCTTAAAGAACTCTTCCGCTTTTCCCAAGATTCTCGGCATCTCTCTGACGACGTCCTGGCTGTCGTGAAGGAGCACCAGAGGTGAACAGTGCACTAGAACGTGATAAGAGGGCCATTTAAGATGTCATCACTCCCTGTACTCTAAAGATGCTGTTTACAATTTAAATGAAATTGGGTGAGAGAGGTGGAAGTTAATTCCACCTCAAGTGGTCACTGTTAGAAAATGGATTTGCAGCGAAGGTCAGCTATAAAAAACAACTGTCAAGAACTTCTACAAAGACATCCGCCATATTGCTGTCTGGTTGAACTTTGACAATTAAGTGAAAATGCATTAACTATTTAGAGATTATTGGACACAACTTAAGAGGGATGGTTTAGTGGAATTAGCAAAATCCAACTGATGTTTTTTCTCCTGTAGGGCATGTAGTAACTTCATGCTGTGTCTCATTGTAACCGTTACAACCATAACCCTTCTGTAAACACCAGACATGAGCCAATCAGCTGAAGAACAGAGCATACCACTTGCTCTCACTTTGTGGTGAAAGGATGTTTAGAATAACCCTTCCTTTAAAAATGCAGTCAATATTTGCTTAATGTCGTCCTGTATGAGCAATATCTTTCATCCAATATCGTGATGAAAGAACCTTTCTGCTGTTTTAAAAAGTCTCTACAGTCTGCTGGTGTTAAAAGGTATACTGTGTGAGAGGACTATGTGTCATAACGGTGATTTTTACGTTTCTGCTAATCTTCTGCCCTCCGTCTGCCGGCAGCGTGAAGTGTCGCGCTACGAAGCTGTGTGGCGAGTCTGAGATGGGGCTGAGACAGGTGCTTCAGGACCCACTGCACGGCTTCTCCCAGTGGAGCCAGAAGGTCTCTCAGGTCCTGGAGGCCTCGGCAGACGTGTCCGAGTTCTCACACATCGCCATGCTGGTGCAGAACATTGAGGTAGACACGCCACAACTAGAAAAAATAAAGCCCAATGCGCCTTATCAACTACAGACTGTTGAAGCGTTTGTTAATGTACAGACTGTCACTAAGCAGCAACCCAGGGTTGTACCACCTCTAAAAGCCCAACACATCTTCAGGTTTCAGTGAGGCCTTCAGGGTCTGACTGGAGACCGATGCTGTAATAACAGATGAGAGAAGACTAGATAATCTACAGTGTTCATGCTACCTTAATTAGGTCAGCTATTGAAATTTAATCAGCCCTTCATACAGAACTGGAACCGGGCCGAGATTAGTTTAGGCAGTGTTCCAATATTCCCTTTAAAGTGCACTACTTTTGAGCAGGGCACATAGAGCTCCCGTTAAAAGCAGTGCACAGTATGGAATAGGGTGCCAGTTTTGGGCACATTAGGCCTCACCATCAGAAAATGGAATCTCTTCTCCACTGTGGACAGTAGAAAATGACTTTCTCCTATATAAACTCCCCTCCAGACATGTGAGTAATAGAAGCTCCGGCCGAGGGAGTTAAATCAATCCCAACACTGGGAGAAAGAGATCAGAGGTTCATGCTTGCTTTACATTGACACAGAGGAATGTGCACTCTACCTGTTAGATCCCCAGAGGCGTATATCCCTACTATTTCACATACCGTTTCATCTGGTAGTGTGTTTCCTGTCATTCCTTTTCGTTCTCCTCCTTATTTCTCTTTCCTCTTTCACTCTCCGATTGACCTCCTCCTATGACTTCCCACTCTCCTCTTTCTGGCCTCATGCCTTGCCCGTATGTTCCTCTCGATTCTTCCCCTCAATGCCTTTCTTACTTGATGCCCCCCCGTCTGCGTCCTGTCTGTCCTGCCCACGCTTCAATCACAGAGGCTGCTGAGGCACAGCCCACAGCTGCAGGAGAGGTTGAGTCAGATGCAGGTCAGGAGAGACCTGCTGGGTTCCGTGTTTGGCCCCGACAGGGCCCAGAGCCTGCTGACGGAGCTCAGCACCGCCGTGAGGAACAGGGAGTTACTGCACAACCAGCTGTTGCAGAGAAAAGGAAGACTGGAGGTGCGTGCGTGCTTGCGTTCGTGCGTGTGTGGGTCTTGTAAGACTTTATCAGGGAATGGGGTGCTGTTCATTACGCTACAACTTTTCTGATATATCCTGTCTTTAGGGCTTAATTTCACAGACGAAGCACTTTGACGATACCTATGACTCAATCAGGAACAAGCTGACACTTCTGAGGGACAGACTGATGTCCGCAGACAGCCTCCAGCCAGATATCCTGGCTAAGAAGAGCATGTCAGACCAACTACTGGTGGGCCACTACCTCAATTCCTCTCCCCTCAATTCCTCTTTCCTTGCCTTCCTACTTTCAAAGAATTGGATAAATGCCATAATGGAGGGACCCTGGGAACACTCTTAATAGTTAAGGAGGCAAGGAGATGGGAAGCAAGGAAACCGAGAATGTACGCAAACGTCTCAAACCATGACATTGGTTTTCTTCAGAATGCTCCATGGGGCATTGGGATAAGTGTTTTGAAAGTGTTCTTAAAGTGTTCACAAGACTTCTGCTTCGGTCCCCTTTCAGGTGATCAAGAAGGACCTGGAGGACTGTGAGGCTCAGATTACTGCTCTGGAGACTCTGGTCTCAAATAGCCCCACCAACAAGACCCAGTGGCAAATGCTTTACGGGGACTGGAGAGTCCTTTACAAGACGGTCAGGGTAAGGCAGTGGAAGGCTTCGACCGTACAGCGGAAATTGATACCTTTCTAATTATCGCTGTCATTTTGTTCATATTTGAGCTTTGCGTCACATTACTGTGCGAGCACTTGTCAGTGTTATCTTTCACGTGAACGTGTGTGCCTGCACATGTCTCAGGTGAAGGTGAATGAGAGTGAGCAGAGCATTGCGGAGCATGAGAGTTTTCACGACAGCCTGCTGAATGTCCAGAAGTGGCTGATGGTCATGAAGCAGAAGTTGGAGTCCTACCGCAGCCTGGCTGGGGAGTGGAGCGTAGACAACAGACAGCATGAGGCAGAGGTACTTACTGACCACACACACACACACACACACACAGCATCTGTCTGTTATCCCTGTGGCACCCCGGTGATAAAGGATTCAGAGCGGATACAAGAATAAAGTTAATCCCATTTATTTACACGTGTGCATTTGAACTTGGACGATCCAGACCAACATGACTAGGGACTGGCCTCGGATCTAATGCCTCGCCTGAAAATCAACAGCCCTCCTTTACTGACTGTTTTACTGAGAAGGGTGGAGAGGGAGAGCTCAACCAACGTGAGACCACGTAAAGGCAAAAAAGCAAGGTCATCGTAGAAAGGAAAATGTGCATGCTCATATTTCCCCCCTCAGTATTTAGTTATAGCAAAGCTAAAACCCATCTGGTCAGCCTATGGCTTCCTTCAGATCAACCACAAGCAGGGAATGAATTGGTTCTTACAGGTCGTAGGGGAGACGATTAGGAGAAACTCTGTTCAGCTGGTAAGGCTAATGAAGGTATGGATTATGCTCAGTGTCTCCACCTAGTGTTAGAACACAGACTATACAACATATAGTTATCCAAAAGAACAGGCCTGGGGGCTTGTTTCTCAATGGCACATATTTAACATGTTACACTAGAGCGGCTATATAACCTCTCTCTCTCAGAAAAAACAGTCTTCGGTTTTTGGTTTGAGTCGTGTCTTCTTGCTTTGGCTTCAAATGATTATCTTCACTGTACATGGTTCATTAGGGGTATTTTTAAATGCAAATAGACAGGTTTTTACCAAAGTGCATATTACTTTTTAATAAATCGCACTTTTACTATGCAGACGTTTTAAATTCTGAGTACACATTTTGGATAGTTTCTATTCAATATTTATATGTAAGGTTCATGTTGAGCTTAACTCAGCTGCAGTAGATTTAACTGATGTAAATCAATTTTTTATTTAGAATTGTTGCAAAGCATGTTTTGAGATAGCTGAGCCAATGTAGGGACAAACAAAAGAGCAGAGGGGTCACTGAGCTATCAAAAGGAAGATTCCTTTAATACCATACTGTAGTCTTTCTCTAGGTTAACACATCTAGAGAATCCAGGTAACGCAGAACATATGCTAAGGGAAATAAACTGACACTGCTCTGCTTGCGTGTATATCCAAGTCCATTCCTGTTTTCTTAACCCTCTGGCCCTGTAGAGGGCGCTGGGTGAGTTCCCAGAGAAGGAGCTACAGCTGCACCAGACAGAAATGCAGGGCCAGCGGGTGCTGGAGAGGACCTCTGAGGAGGGACGCGTGCACATCCTCAGGGACATGAAACATCTGAGAGAGTCCTGGATGGCCCTACATGACCTCAGTCTCAACCTCTTCAGGTACACTCTCCAGAGGGCTGGATGGAAATGTCATTGAATTATTTAAGACTCAATTCACAATCCGAATCGCCCTTATTTCCTAGGCATGTTTAAACAGGGCCCAGAATTGTACTGGGTGTCATGGCACTGCAGAAAGATATTGGGGCAGAACAGAAATTGTACATCAAGTTATAAACAATGGATGGGTATATGAGATAATAGAATGTTACTTGTGCTTAAGTGGTCAGTACTGGGGGTGTGTATATGATATTCTGTAGCGTGTTTTGCCATGAAAGAAATACTCACTTTCATCCAGTTCCAAAGTATAAGAAACACAAGTAAACAACCAGCACTGTCCGCTGCGCTGAAGCTGCCTTACTGAGATCAGTTGATCACCTTCCTGGTGTTTAGAGTTTATTTAACAATGTATAGAAGCCCGTTATACTGCATAATATGCATTGCAGAAACAACTAGGTTGGAACAAATGGTCTTGTCCTGCTGATGTGGAGGTATGTGTATTCCTCTGAATGCTTAACAGTGAACAAAAGGGTTTGGATCGATAAAAATAACTTTTGGTCTAAACTCCTATTCAGGGAAGAATCTAAACTAAGGACAACTTGTAGCTAAACACACGCCTTTCTAGTATGTCATACGTTTAAGGAAGTATGATCTGGCATGTCTGAGCGGAGGTCTCCACTCTCCAACGGGTCGATCACAAGCTTCTGTTAGCTCACAGCCGTCAACATAGAAGTATGAAATATTGCACATGCTGCTGCATGCATATGGAAGCGTCCGATTCCACACCGATCTTGAAGAGATGCTGTTAGATACTGACCATCTGTTGTTCCATTCCCAGGCTGCTGAATACCCACACCTCCTCTGAGGACCCTGACTCAGACATCCAGCTGGAGAGAAGCCTAGCTGCGGCGTGGCCAGGCCCAGCCCGGGAGCACTTTCCTGCGGCCTCCAGCGGCAGGAGGCAGGGTTCTCTGGAAGGATCCCCTGCCGAGGGCTACGTTGGCTGGGCCTCACGAGGTTCTGAGTCCGGGAAAGGGCGAGGAAAGGGGACGGGGGCGAAGATGGAGCAAAGCCAAGGGGATGTTTCCGGTACGAGGAGGGCGTGGGTGGAGGGAGAGTCCCGGGAAGGCGCGGAGGATATGGATCTGTCTGAACACGAAGGACGGAGCACCGATCGGCGTCTGGGTGGACAGCTGAGTCCGGTGGCGTTGAGCCAAGGAGGCAGTCAGGGACGAGGAGGCGAGGCCGGGAGGGAGAGTAGAACCAGGGTGCATGAGGAGGAGGAGCCGAGCCGTAAGCACTGCCTCGGTGTCGACGAGGTGGACTCCTCTGGCGCCTGGAGGGGAGGGTACGGTGAGGGTCAGGAGGGAGAGGGGGAGAACGGACAAGGAACCACAGGGGTGAAATCAGGCTTGTCAACAGGCAGGAGCCCCCAGGGCAGGAGAGTAGGCCTGGGGGAGTCTGGGTCCAGCTGTAGCCGCGGGCCCGGGGGCTCTGGTGTTACTGTAAGCGGACTGATAGGGGGATCTGGACCCAGGAGCAGCCGGGTGGAGGTGCTGGGGGAGTCTGGTTCTGGCAGCAGTGGCCGAACGGAGGAGTGGGTGGATGAGCAGAGGTCCAGAGAGGCGGCTGTTGATGTGGGGATGGGGCCGGGGTCAGGTCTAGGGCAGGAGCAGGGGTCAGGGCTAGGGCAGGGGTCGGGGCTGGGTTCAGGGCTAGGGCAGGGGTTGGGGCCGGGTTCAGGGCTAGGGCAGGGGTCAGGGGTGGCGTCAGGGCTAGGGCAGGGGCAGGAGTCGGGGCCAGAGCAGGGGCTGGGGTCAGGTATTGGGCAGGGTAGCCGAGGCAGCTACGGATTGGCTGAAATGGAAGAGCATGGGGGAGGAAGAGGAGGTCAGTTGCGACACCGGGGCTCCTTCGCACCAATCACGATGAGCCTGGAGGATTCAGTCGTGGATGTGCCGTCATCCCGGCAAGACCCTGCTAACAAAACCTCTGGATGGCCACAGGGGTCAAGTCAACACACCCAGGTACAGTTGGTCTCTGCTGAGTTTGTAACTACAAGTACACTAGGTCGTTCCAGTTAATAAAGGAGTCACAAAAAATAGTCCCCATAGAATTGACCTGTGCCATGTGAAGTTACCTCCCAACCACCATTTGACTGTGGCTACCCATCAAAATATCAACGAAATGTGCTAATGGGATACCGATAACTTTCCTTTGATGATGGTGATGATGTTGTTGTTGGCTCCTTCAGGCAGGTTCAGGAGTACCCCTGAGTGCCGCCGACCACCAGGACAAGAGGAGGGAGTTTGAGGACTGGCTACTGAAGGAGAACGATACTCTCTTATGGATCCTTAACACCAAAGGGCCGCTGAATACCAAAGAACTGAAGATCAGGCAGAACACACTCAAGGTTGGTGCCTATGAATCCTTTCAGAAGCAGAAATCATTCTGTCTTATTTTTTTTCCAGTTCTCTTTTTCTTTTTATAGTCACATAAAAAAATGACAAAGTTTTCGAGCTGATTATGATGTGCGCTATATATCTGGCCAACTCAGGAATGTTGAGTTCAGTCGCTTCTTTGTGAATCAAAGTGAAGCGCTTTAAACGCGGTGTGAAGTGTACGTGCTTTGTTGACATTCTTTTTTATGTCAAACTGAAATTTAAGGCCAATCAGAACCATAAACCAGACTGATATTTCAAGTCCGGCTCCCCCAGTCCCTGTCATGGCAGGCTATTTAGACCAGATCACACTGATCCGAAATACCAATTTGGTCATTGGGTGGGGGGGGTCCAATGAGTTGTCTGGGGTTGTCTAGGTAGAGTGCGGTTGTTGAAAACTAGGCGTTAGTTTGAGGCTACTTCAAAACTTTTTAACCGGCTTGCTTTATAAATGAATCCTTAAGCTGTGCATTTCATCAAACATTCAGTTTTTTTAAGGTACCAAACCAAGCCGGTCGATGGCAGAGTCTGGCCTGACAGCGAGGCCTTGTCATTATATGTCAAATTCCACATAATCACTGCTGACAACCATACCGTCACATCTCTACCACAAGCTCCCTGACAGCAACGCGTTCTGTGACCTAAATCGCACCATGTTCTCTATATAGCGCACTGCTGTCTGTGAGGCTCTGGTAGAAAACCGACATGTATTGTGTAGTGGATAGGTTGCCGTTTGGGAGTCTCGACGGCCATTTTAGTGGTTGAATGTGTCTGTCAGGATGGAGGAGTAGAACACTGAGCACGCCTCAAAGTCACCAGACAGTAGTTATTGATTCAGAGCAGACGAGTGATTTGAGATGCTTGTTTGTTTTAGGGATATACTGTGTGTGGATGTCTCTTTGTTTAGGGGATGTAGTGTGGATGTACTGCTGGGATAAAGGAGTAAGGGTTTATTCTTCAGGGTTTTCTGCTGCCTGTGTTCTTCTGAGAGAAGATCCAAACCGGCAGTGCACACTGACACATTGCTTATTGTTCTTACTGGATGCTTGTCCCCCAGCCATATACAAGAGTCCCATCTTTTGTCATCTTTCTTTTCTCCTGTTGTTCACTCCCCTCTCTTTGTCGCTCTCTCCCTCCTCCCTCCTACACCTTACTTTCTGTTTTTCTGTCTTTATTTATTCTGTCTTTATTCTTTTCTTTGGTCTTTTCGTTTTTGTTTTTCTATCTCTTCCTTCTATTCCTTTTTGCCCTACCTCTTTTGTCGCTCCTGCAGACTTTGAGGTCCAATGTGGGCCGGGGTCAGGAGCAGTTCCAGATGCTACTGTTGTCTGGGTCTGCAGCCAGGGATAGGTCAGAGGACGCGGCCCTGGAGGAGATCCGTTATCACTGGATGCTCTACAAGTCCAAGCTGAAGGATGTGGGAGACCTCAAGGCTCTGTTGAATGTTAAGGTGAGATACCGTATTGGCATGCGTGTCCCAAATGGTACCCGATTCCCTTGATCATGTAATATTGTATTTGTGTAAGTATAGAGGAGTCAAGTATAGAGGATATAATAACTAAGCTAGACAGTTAACCCCAAGGGCTCCTATGAGTGTCTCAAAAATAACAGAAAATGAAATGTTAGAGAATAGAGAATTGGTTTCTCTGTAAAATGTACAACCAGCAGAGTGCAGCCAAGGGTATCCCATGTTTAAGTGGTGGTTCATTGGTCTGTCACAAGAGGGCAGCATATAATTATTTTAGGCGGTGTGTTTTCTCTGTTTTTCATTCAGCGGGATGCTGGCGCTGCTGTACAGGAGGAACATTTTGAGACAGTTAAGGTACTGTTTACTAAGCTCAATGCTTCTTGTGATGAAATTTTCCTTTGATATTCTGTGTAGTTCAAACTACTTTGGTCTACTGAGGCCTAAGCATAAATCGCTACAGCATCTGTCCTTTTGGTCTACTTAATAATGAAAACATGAAGGTACTGGGAATGCTCCAGACAGTTTAAAAGCAACAAAAGTTCCCATTGCGTGGAGTCTTTGCTAGGTATCCTACACTGGGCTTCAGTACACACAGCTCTAGGTCCACTTGTCTGACCACCCAGGACTGGGAGCAAGTCAAGCATGTCATCTCCAACAAACCCAAGTTCATTTGGAGGCCCAGTGAGTTGGAGAGATTATAAAATGCCATGCTCCCTCAATCCTGCCCTCGTCCCCTCCAATTCCCCTCCAGATTCTTCCTCTCTCTCTGTCTGTCTCTCTGTCTGTCTCTCTGTCTGTCTCTCTCTGTGGGGTGAAGAGTGAACCCTTTGGCCCCTCCTCCGAATCGCTGCAGTGTGAGAGGCTCCTAAATTGAAGAGGATTTAAAATATTTTTTGGTGTAGGTAGATCTTGCCTCAGCCAATGTCCATTGGTTTAAGGCCAACAAGCCTGGAGCCCTTTGGGTTTTACACTGTGTCCCAGTCACCTTCTGTTAATGGTTAATTGGGTAGACAGCCATCTGCACATGCTGGAAGTTTTCTGTCAGCAGTGACACTGATCTATTATCAGTTTACAGATCTCACCTCAGCCATTTGAAGAGGAAATGTAGGACTGATTTTTGATCAGTGAGAAACTCCATTTACTCTTTGTTTTTCTCTATCACTCTTGCTCTCTTACTTACCGCCATTGCCAGTGAGCTGCAAACACAGCAGGTGCCTGGCTTTCTAAAAATAAATGGTGTAGCTTGCTGTGTTTCCCCCAGAGGTCGTTGATTTGAAACAAACCACAGCAGACACAGATGATAGAAAAAACAGCAGTGTCACCCAAAGCCACGTCTAAAGTCCATTCCAAGTACCTTAATGACAAACATTCACGCTACGTCGACAACTGTTGTAATTAGGGCGTTAATGTGTAGAAGTGCTTGTCAGTGGAATTCTCAATCCACACATTCCTAGAAGAGTAGAAATAGCTGCTCTGCCTCACACACCAACCTTTGTCCCACTTACACACAGACACGCCAGAGGTATAGAGAGGTAGGTGTCTGTTCCTCTGTCTTTAACCTGAACTAGAAACGTGCCTGAGGTTTGTTTACGTACTCACACCCCTTGGGCTACATCATTCCTATCTGCTTGAAAAGGTCTCCTAGATCGTTAGCAAATCCATTAACTAAATTCTGTCACTAAACAAATGTTTACGTGACGTTTCTGTGACTGAACCGACACATTCTTCACAGCCACTTGCATACATTACTAATTGCAAACATTTAGTACTTATGGTACTCTCCTTATTTGTTTGGTTCCAGGGTGAGGAACGGGTGTGTTTGCAATGTGATGTGAAGACCAATGTCTTTATACACCAAGTACTATTGCAAACAACACACTATGGCCTACAGCAACTTTCATTATATTCTTTTCCCATTAAAACAACGATCTGAGTGACTTAGACTTTGACCACAGGCCTATCTATCACATTGTCAGGCTGGGCTGCTTGATGAGCTTTGCGTCTGCAAAAGATGATTGATCAATGTATTAAAGAGGGCTTAGTGTCTGTCGTGCCAAATTAATTGCTATCGGGACTGTTTCGTTTGAGTACCTGGAATGGAGGTGATGTCTGTTTGGATATGGGGGTGGGATGAGGACAGGTTCATGCCCGTTCTGTCTCTCTCACTCTCCTGAGAAAGGTGGTGGAGGAGGAGGTTGATGGAGCGGGTCTCGTTGGGTGATTGAATATGTGGAGGGCAGAGCGGGCACAGAGCGGGCACAGAGTGGGCGAGGATTTTCTGAAACACTCACTCTGCTGTGTGTGTGTGCGCGTGAGAGGACTGTTCGCCTTTTCTGGGTGTTTACTTTGTTTCCTGTCACTGCCTCTACTGTGTAACTACAGTTAAACTGACTCAGTTTAACACTCTTTAACAGACCTCAATGAATATATATCGTTGAGTTTAAATCTCCGTCTATGGATTTGATAGGGGTTTCATTTCTCCAGTCTAACTGATGTTACTCACGCACGCTAAGTTGATCAGTGGTCTTGTTTGTTTTTGGAAAATCTTCTGATACTAGATTTAGGTTGCCTCTTTGACTTCATTATGAACCAGTCAAGTGTGCCTTTATTATCCATCTAGTATAAGCAGCTCTTATATTACCACATCCCAGAATGTCCCTCCCTATTGAGTGGCAGATGGTAGTCTGGTACATTGGATTAACTTTCTGACGTCTTGTATCACTCAAAGCTGAGGGGAGGGAGAGTAAAACCCACACACACCCTTGTTTATTGATGTCGCTATCAGCTGGGCTTGTTTTGGACGTGGTTCTTGTTCCCAGATGAGTAGATGGCCTCCCTGCAAGGCTCATTGTTCGTCCTCTGTCTCTGGTTATTGTCTCCTGTTCTTTCTGGATCAGTGTACTTGTGTCAAAAAGGAAGAGAGTGGGATTTCATGGGTTCCATTAGATAACATTGTTTTATACCTCTGTTAATGTTTGTTGAAAAATGACAATGTAATTGGCTGGATTTCTATATTCTAGGCATGGGAAATTAGGTGTTGTATTTTGTTTGCTTTAACATCTCTATATCATCTCCATGGCAGCAGAAGACTCCAGGCCTCCTGTACCGTGTTTGTCGAGTGGCCCTTCCCCTCTGGTTACTGCTGTTGGCCCTCCTCCTCTTCGCCTTCCTCTTGCCCTGGATGGACGAAGGCTCCAGCTGCTCTCTGTCCAACAACTTTGCCCGCTCCTTTAACATCATGCTACGCTACGACGGACCTCCGCCCACATAGGAAGTGTCCCCTCCTCTACCCAGAGACTGCAAGGAGATTTGGGAATAGATGGTCCATATTTCTTCAACCTTCATCCTTTCTGTGTGTGTTCCTGCATGTGTGAGTGTGTTTCTGTGCTGTGTGTTGCAGTATGTGGGCGGGTTGCCTTGGCTAATTCCACCTGTTCCTCTTGACTCAAGCTGTTCTCCACTCTACACAGTCAGGCCGTTTCAGGGCATCTATCTCACACACAAACACACAGACACATCACTCCATCAAGCTGCAAAACAGCGCTCCACTCTTCTATTTAGCCTCCGTACTATAGCAATGGCTGCCAAACACTGATTGCTGATGTATTCAGTGGAGAGGATTCAGATTTGGATATTTCTTTTTAATAACTGGACCTGCACTAAGACAACCTTTCATGGTTTACCCATTTAAACATCTTGGCAACATGAGAAACGGGTATTTAGCAAAGATGCGGATGCTTTCAAACTGCTTTGAAGCTATATAAGTAATGATCTCAAGATGTGTTTTAAGGCTTTATTTTTTACCTGTACATGGTGGTTCTGAGATGGATGTTTGTACTGGTAAACTGGCACTGACCTCAGTGATCATGACTTGGGCACGTTCTAGACCTCCATTCGTGCCCCAAAAACAAAGTGTTTATTCTGTTTTGGTGTCAACTCAAATCAGTTTTCTTTGAAGGATGCGACCAACCTGTTTGATTGAAGACTGTTATTGTAAAGCAAAAAGGCAGGGGTTGTGATATGTAGCACGGCTACAAGCTGTTCTTGTATTGTATTGTATATTGGCAATATAGCGCAAACCCCTAACATGATTGCTTGTTGTATTTATTTGTTTTTTTTCTAATCGCATTGGTATGTGATTTCATTCCTGTGGTATATAGTGTCTAATATACTGCGTGGTTTGAATCCAGAATGCTGATTAGGTGATAGTCATGGTATATGACACTTTATACCATGAGTATGACCTTGCATAGAGGTTTCAAAGAGCAATAAGGCATCTCATCATCACCCTATTAGCTATATACCACACCCTCTGGTGCCTTGTTGCTTATAAACCAAATGCGTAGAATCCTGACTTCTGATTGGGTGATAGCTGGTATATGAGACTGTATGACATCAAATCACATTTTACTGCAGTAATTGTTAAGCAATAATGCAGGAGCAACAAGGCATTTCTGGGGTCTGTGATGTATTCCCAGTATACTGTGACTAAGCACTGTGTCCATGCACTCTGCTGGGCTTAAGAACAATTCTTAGCTGTGGTATATTGGCGATATACCCATTCCCTGTGCCTTGCTTAGATATACCACAGCTTTCAACCAGTCAGTATTCAGAATCTGAACCATCCAGTTCTACATGGTTGTTTGGTCTTTGATAACAATTATACAGAATTTCTCATTCTGTACCTTTTCACAGTACGCATTTATTATGTTTGTAATGTAGTGTAGGCATGCACAGTTTAACAATACACTTTTCTTTTCTTAAGGTCCTCTGCAATATTTGAAAAGTGTCGTAATAAACCCTCGGCGCAATTTAGCTGTTCTATGAAAACAGCAATTGGAATCAGCCTTCTAGTTTGGGAGTGGCACGTGATGTTTTATTTGACCATGTGATGTTTTATTTGTCCATGTGATGTTTTATTTGAGAGGTCTAGATGCTAACTTTACATTATTTTTATGTGGAATGTTCTGCAAGGTCCAGAATATGACATGGAAATAGCTCCTGTTATGGGAGAATGTCCTTTTTGAGCTGACTCTTAAAATGACTCAATATCCCACTCAACTTTTTCTCTCTCCTTTCTCACTCCCTCTCTGGCATCCCCTTTTCTTTTCTCATTCACTTTTTTTTCCTGATTTACAGACCGAAGAGTTGCTAGTGAACGAGGTCGAAATCACATTCAATCTATTGGTGTCCTATCGCACAGCACATGGCATTGTAATGCCATAACCCACAAATATTTTGTTGATGTTTTTATTAGATTTTAGATTTGGTTGGGAATGAGGGAGTGTGTGTGTTAGTTGGACTGAGTTCTGTCCTATGATAGAAAGTTGCATGGCGGTCAGTATCTGTTCCCAATATAGGAAAGTTTCAGTGGGCTGTCTGTCTGTCGTCATTTAAGATCACTTGGCTGAGAAATGTCAGTCTTAAGGAAAATGCATGTACAAAGCAGTATTGAAGGCTTGCATACTGTTAGCTGGTCCTAAACGGTATATTCATACGTGTGTGCTTCGGACTATAACCAATATATGCAAAGCCCTTCAAACCTCGCACATTTATTCAACGTATCTAGCTCTTAAGAGGCGTTTAAATTGGAGGATATTTAACGTAAAAGCAAAGCAAAAATACGTAGCACAAAACTCAACGCTTGTTTACCATAGAATAAGATGATATAAGATGCTGCATTCCTTTTGAGTAGCGGTCATTACAGATGCCCTTTTTGGACTGCCTATAGAAGTTCTATGCGTATGCAACCAAATACAATCAATGCAAGTTCAGTGTAGATGCCAAGAATCCTTGTGTATCTAGCTAGGATTTTAGGGAGGAAGTGGTGTAGGATGAAGGTAATATCATGGTTCCTTTTAGGATTCCCTAGAGGTATGTATGGGTACTATGGTTGCAAAACTCAGATTAAGAAGAAAAACAATGATGGAAATCCTTTTCTACTTGATCCAGTTTCCAGGATTACTTCAAATCACTATAGCTGGGAAACCTGGATATTTGGGAAAACTTTTTTTCAACCCTCATTAGTTTCCAAAGTGTGTTGAAGGGAATTTGCCAACTGCTCTGCTTTATTCATCAATGTAATTACAATGGGCAGGAGGGTATATTGGAAGCACGTTATGCAAATTAGTATCAGCGTTACAGAAAATAAGTAAATGCACATGCAAGCTGGAATATTTTAAGCTTTTGTAAAACAGTAAAATATTATGCTTTATTATATAACTATATTATTCAAATGCCTAAAATGTAACACCAGAGCTTGTATTTAACCAATATTTTTGTATTGTACTCAAACTGGCAATAAATATGCAATGTGTATAGTCAAACATCTGTCTGAGGCTCGTATGGTGTTGGTGACGAGGAACATTCTCTGGTTTTCCACAACTGCTGGTTGGAGGATTTTGAATGTTCTGCTTATTCACTGTTGATTCTGGTATATCTCAATCAGGACTTTTGGGGAAAACCAGAAATGTATTTTAATGCATTGAAAGTTCCAGCAATTACATTAGCCCTGCACTAGGCATGGTATGTTTGGGGTAACTCATTATTGATGAATTACTCACTGGTTCCACATGAGGAGAATGCCAAATCCCTCAAAACCTTAAAATAGTGCACTACTTCAGGGTTAGGATGGATAAACAGGGCTCCAGTGAATCCAAGGGCACTCCCTATGGAATGCCATGCCATTTGGGATGAACAGGTTTAAAGCATAACATGCTTTTAGTTTATCTAGAACCAGGATAGTCAATAATTGAAAGGCTTTTAGCAAATCTTGTTAGGTCAGGGTAATCCTCTACATGTCGAGAGATGACTGAAAGGCAGCCAGTGATCATATTATTCCTTCCATTGTCAGCTCTGCTAGCTGGAGGACTAAAACTGAGGAGACACCATTTTGGAATGGAATATAGCTAATATAATATTGAGATTGGGGAAGTGGGGGAGCCCTACTTTATACATTCCAGTTGTATCTAAAATGTTAAACTGCTGGCCAGTGGAAGTACGCTCCCCCTGGATCTGATTTTGACCATATGTGCAGAAGCTCAGCTCCTGCTGGCCCCGGGCCAAGTTAACCCCTGGGTGGTGGCGTTGTATGTTTTCCTGTGTTGAATAGTGGGGGTAAGTACTCCAGTGGGTTTGACAAGCTGGACCACACTGAACACCCTGTACCTGACACAGCTCCTGCATCACAGTGTAATAGCACGGTTTGCCATCTCAGATTTCTGTTGCTCGATTTTTCATTCTCGTATATAACTTCTTTGCTGCACATGTTGCTAATGTTAAACTGTGTTAGTCAGACTCAATACTCCTGTTGCAGCATAAATAGGTTAAATCTGAGCTGGCCATTTACGCACACACAACACATACACTATGCAAATGGGGACACCCAAATAATAAACCTTAACATTTGCCGTAAACCTGAAACACCAGCCACACTAATATTTTTTTTTTTAAATGGTGACCGAATGGTGACCATCACAAGTACAGACTTGGGTCACCATGTGCGTGCGTGCGTGCGTGCGTACGTGCGTGCATATGTTTGTGGGCATGTGGACTGTGTCCTACCTAGAAGAGGCAACTCGTAACAGTGGCACACTTTGTGGGAGCCCTTATTTGGCCCAATTCATTCATATGGAATCCCCTGACTGGGAAGTTGGACTGTCTTCTGACCTCTTTCCACTCCTTGTGTACAGTATATCAAACTCACAGAATCTGGAAATAAATGTTGAGGTTTTCTTTCAGTGTGTGTCTGTCTGTGATTTTTTTGTGTTTCCCTCTTAACCACATACACAACAGATCACAAAATCTTACATAATGCTATGCATATCTAATGAGTCTGGGCATGTTGCACTGCATTTCTTTCTAACCACCCACTCTCCACTGCATGCATCCCCTGACACATACACCCGTGCTTTTCTCAGCTACACTTGAGCCATATGACCTATTATTAAAAAATGAATATTAAGTACAGAATTTCACCTTTTTGTTTTTATTGTTCTCTGTTTCATATATGTTTTATCATAAAAGAATACCAGCACTGTCAGATTTCCATTTCCTCCTTTTATGTGAACATAAGTATTGGAACATTTGTCTCACAGGTTTGTAATTGATCAGGTGTTTCCCATTGCAGTGATAGTTTACACATAAAAGAGCTGTGAATGTGTAGTCTCAGTTCTCTCCTTTGCTTGGCTTTTGCCTTTGGTGTCTGCGTTTGTTGTCAGGAGGCACATCCCACCATGATTATGGAGCTGTTTATGAAACATAAACATGTGATTTAAAGCTAAAATAAATGAGGAAGTCAATTTGAACCATAGTACTAAAGATGGCAAAAGATTGCGGCAGCAGAATTACATAGGCTGCAATCCTCTGGTGGAGGTAGTGTCATGGTAGAGGCTGCGTCAAGGTGGAGGTAGTGTCAGGGCGGTTGTAGTGTCACGGTGGAGGTAGTGTCAGGGCGGTTGTAGTGTCACGGTGGAGGTAGTGTCAGGGCGGTTGTAGTGTCACGGTGGAGGTAGTGTCAGGGTGGTGGCTGTGTCAGGGTGGAGGTAGTGTCATGGGGGTGGTAGTGTCACGGTGGAGG